>WBNM01039201.1:11875-23113 GCA_013399055.1 Ramphastos sulfuratus | reverse complement strand
CCCTCTCCCTCTCCCTCTCCCCCTCCCTCTCCCTCTCCCTCTCCCTCTCCCTCTCCCTTCCCCCTAGTGGTTCTTGAAGTGCCTTCTGATGTGAGCAGTGCCAATGCACGCTGGACATGATCTTTAGCTGTGCTCTGCCACAGATGCCTGTAGGCAGCTGTGCAGAGTAATTCCTCACCTGTGGACCTTGCTTCATCTGCCCATCTCTCTGTTTCAGTTCAGGAGGCCATCAGCAGGGTGACCTCCATGACTCCAGCACAGCCTTGTCTAAGTCGCCCCAGGGCATTCCCTTAGGCCACTGAAATCTGGTCCCTGTTGAAGGAGGTTTATCTCTGCAGGACTTTGAGGAGAGGCTGAGAGCCCTGGGGCTGGGCAGGCTGCAGAGGAGAAGGCTGAGAGGGATCTGAGCAATGTCTGCCAATAGCTGAGGGCTGGGGGTCAGGAAGGGAGGGACAGGGACAGGCTCTGCTCACCTGTGCCCTGGGGTAGGACAAGGGCAAGGGATGGAAACTGCAGCACAGGAAGCTGCACCTCAGCATGAGGAAGAACTTCTTGAGTGTAAGGGTGCCAGAGCCCTGGCACAGGCTGCCCAGAGAGGTTGTGGAGTCTCCTTCTCTGGAGCCTTCCCAGCCCTGTCTGGATGTGTTCCTGTGTGACCTGCACTGGATCCTGTGGGCTTGGACTGAAAGCTCTCCAGAGGTCCCTTCCAGCCCCTAACATCCTGTGAGCCTGTGAAGTGCTAAAGCCCTCTGCACATCTTCAGCAAGATGAATGCAAGGAAGAGCTGAACTTTGCTCCTGGCTGTCTCCATTCCTGGTTTTAAGAGAGAGAAGTCCTGGAAGAGACAATTGGGAATCTCCTGCTTACTCTTGGAGAGTCTTGCACAGGAAGATGTTTCTGGAGGAAGGGGCAAGGGGGGAGGTTTGTTGGATGAACTTTGTGTCTGTCAGTAGCCTTCTCACTGCCTGGAACACCCCAAAGTGCAGGTGGGGGTGAGTGCCACACCCCCAAGCCATGCAGATGCTGAAGCTTTCTTGTGCCACTTCTGCCCCTCCCGATGAGAGCAGAACTCAGCACCTTGCCCTCGTGGCCTCTTTCTGCAAAGGCTAAGATGGAAATGGAAAATAAGTGACTTGTTCCTTCCTCCCCATGCCTGTGGGGCCCTGGTGCCAACAACACTGATGCAAAAGGAAGCATCCTGTGAGCCTGTGACTGAGGACAGAGAGGTCCTGGAATGGGCATTTCAGGGCACTTATATGTGGGCTTGGGGCTAAATTATTATGGGCTGCATGTCGCAGGGTGCAGAATACAGAATCATTGAACCATAGAACCAACCAGGTTGGAAGAGACTTCCAAACTCACCCAGCCCAACCTAGCACCCATCCCCAGCCAATCAACCAGCTTTTCAACATCTGTGCACACAGACACTGCTGCTGCCCCCCCAGCTGCACTGGGAACCCTCAGCCTGGTTTCCTGTAGGCAGAGCTGGCACCCTGGGGACCTTGGGGACCTTGGGGACCTTGGGGACCTTGGGGGCTTCGCTTCCCTTTTCCCACTGCGCCGTAGGCGTCTCCTGCTTTATGAAAGTTCCATTGCTCAAGAAAATGAAATCCCAGGATCATCTTTTAAAGGAGGTTAATGACCACCAGTGTAACCAATAGAGCTACTAAGAGGCCAGGCAGAGATGGGAGGCTGCTCTCTTCTTTTGAGAGAGGGCCAACATAGCTTTCTGATTATCCCTTCTAGAGAGGGGTCTGGGTATTAAGTCATGCTAAGTGTTTCCTTCTCAGGCTCTTTACTCATTTATGCCTACTGGGGTTTGTCATCTTTAAAGGTGTTGTTTAGCCTGGTTTGAATTACTGGCAAACAAATAAGCCTAAAAAAAACCAGCTCTTGACTCCATGGAGATGTTTAACCAAATGCCTTTGATTCTTCTTTAAGAAACCTTCAGTGACAGAGCTAAGAATTAACTTGCAGCATGGAAGGGAGGAAGGAGGCTTCAGAGCACCCTGCTGGGTGGCAGCAGTGCAGGGCAGGCAGTTTCCTTGGACTTTCCTGGGTTAAACTTAGACATTGGGAGGCTCAGCAATGTTGTAGCAGGACACAGATCCCTGCATGGAATTCTGAGGGAGGGGGGAAAAAAAAAAAGTTTCCTTTCCCTGCAGCAGAAAGTGTCCCAGCCCTGGAGCAAGGAGAAGATAAGGAGGGAGGAACAAAGCCCTTGAGGCTCAGGAGTTGTTGCCTGTAGGTTTATCTCAGCTCCACCTCTCTCCTTTGTCACTGCATGCTTCAAGTCTCCTCCTCCAGTCTAGCTGCCTCTCAACCTCATTAATACTTTGCTTTGATGGTCTTAAGCTCTGGACAATGTCTTCCAGATGTTTGCTACTTGGGGCTGAAATAGACTTCCCAAATTTCCTGTTTACTCTCCATGTCTTTTGTATTTTCCTTCTTCTTTGAAAGTGTGACCATTCTTTTTTTTTTAACTTCTAAGCAGCCCAAGCCTGCTGCTTTTCACTGTTGCTCTCCCTCCCAGCATCTCCAAGAGTTTGGGATGTTCTGCTTAGAATGGACACTCCTTTGTAGTGTCTTCTGCACCAGTCTTGACCTTTTTCATCTTCCTCATCTCTGCACAGATAGAAGCTTAGAATCGTTTTGGTGGCAAGAGAGCTTTAACATCATCAACTCCAGCCATGAGCCCAGCACTGCCTGATCACCACCAGACCATATCCCTCAGCACCACAGCTTTGAAACCCCTCCAGGAAAAGGGACTGGGCAGCTGCTCTAGGTCTTGACAATCATTTCAGGAAAAAAAATTCCCTGTGGCCAACCTAAACCTCCTCTGGTACTGCTTTAGGCCATTTCCTCTCATCCTATCACCTGATCCTAGGCAGCAGAGCCCAACCCCTACCTGGCTGCAGCCTCCTCTCAGGGAACTGCAGAGAGCAATGAGCTCTGCCCTCAGCCTCCTCTTCTCCAGGCTGAACCCCCCCAGCTCCCTCAGTTGCTCCTCCCCAGCCCTGTTCTCTGGACCCTTCCCCAGCTTCATTGCCCTTCTCTAGACCTGCTCCAGCCCCTCAGTGCTCTTCCTGGAGTGAGGAGCCCAAAACTGAATGCAAATATTTGAGATGCAGCCTCCTCAGTTGGGAGTCCAGGGGGAGAATCCCTGCCCTGGTGCTGTCGGTCAGACACGAAACACCAAGCTCTAAAGTTTGTAGATGTTTTAGATGTTTGGTTTATTTTGTGGGGGTTGTTTATTTGTTTACTTCCCAGGGGTGCACACAGAGGAAAGGAAGAAAATTAGAGAGGGAAAGGGGGAGGGGGGGTGGGGAAGAACTTAAAAGTGTTTAAATCTTCCTTTTTGCCAGGCTGCAACCCAAACGTTCTGCCCAGAGGCACTTGCCCAGCTTGCTTGTTCCATCAGCTCCTTTCCATGGCTGAATTACCTGGAGAGCTTTGAGTGGGCACAGTGGGCTGGCATCTCCTCCTTCAGCTGCTCAAGGTGCAAAAGTTGGAGCTGCTCTGGAGGGCCTTGGCACAGCATCCTAGAGCAGGAGTGCAGCTGGAGCAGCACAGCTGAGCTGGGCAGGGCTGCGAGGGTGGAAGTTCCCCTTACAGCACCCAGAAGCTGCCCACATTCAAGTGCTTCTGTGGCTGTAATTATCCTGATGGTGTCTTCCAAACCCAAAACAAACCCTGAAGTGAAACAGTTCTTCAGTGCAAGGACTGCACCAGGACCAGGCCTTAGCTCCCACTCCTGCAAAGGCTTTCACAGGTGCTTAGCTGCCCCACCAGGAGTGATGCAATTGATAGTCAGAGGCACTGCTGGGGCAACAGGGAGTGGATTTGTGTGATCTGGGGCTAGCCCTGGGCTACAGCACAAGTCAGGCTGCTGAAATTAATGATTATAGAGGTGTAAGTGGAGTCTCCAGCCCAGGATTTAGCTAAAAGCAGTAGGGCCCTTTGCTTAAGCAAGGCTGCAGCTGGCACCAAGCTGTGTGGCACAGTCACTTGCTAGAGGGCAGGGATCCATCCAGAGGGACCTGCACAGGCTGCAGAGCTGTGCCCAGGCCAACCTCATGACATTCAACAAGGCCAAGTGTAAGGTCCTGCACCTGGGTAGGCACAATGCCAAGCACAGCTCCAGGCTGGGTGGGGAATGGCTGAGAGCAGCCCTGAGGAACAGGTNCAAGGGGAATGGGTTTGAAGTGTCAGAGGGGAGATTGAAAGTGGATGTTAGGAGGAAGTTGTTTGCAGTGAGGGTGGTGAGACACTGGCACAGGTTGAGGGTGGTGAGACACTGGCACAGGTTGCCCAGGGAGATGTTCAAGGCCAGGTTGGATGAGCCTTGAGTGACCTGTTCCAGTGGGAGGTGTCCCTGCCTATGGCAGGGGGTTGGCACTGGCTGAGCTTTGAGGTCCCTTCCAACCTAACCCATTCTGTGATTCTATGATTCTATGATTCTCTGATTCTCTGATCCTCTGATTCTATGATTCAGCTGCCGGCTTGGCTCTGGAAGGTGCTGTCCATTGTTTTTTTCTGACTGCTGACTTCTATTCCAACATCCCTCCAAATAAACATAAAGGCAGTATTTGGTGTTCTGTGGCTCTCTATCTGCTGACCAACTGCAACCTTCCTGGAAGGCCGTTTCAGGTGTCAGTGGCTTCACAAAGTCATTTGCTGGTGCCTGGCATGGGGTGAATGCTTGCTGCAACTTTCCAGCCTCAAAATGTCTCTTTCCTATCAAGTTGCCTTTTTTGTCTTTCTTTTCATGAGGAAGAAATTGTTCAGAGTGAGGGTGGTGAGACACTGGCACAGGTTGAGGGTGGTGAGACACTGGCACAGGTTGCCCAGGGAGGTTGTGGAACACAGAATCACCCAACGTGATCAAAGATCACGTTGGGTGCTTCTGTGCTCCACAACCTCCCTGGAGGTGTTCAGCACCAGGCTGGATGAGACCTTGAGCAGCCTGTGCTGGTGGGAGGTGTCCATGCCAATGGCAGGGAGCTGGAGCTTTAAGTTAAAAGAATTTAGGAGTGTTTAAATGGTTTTGTTGATTTTTCAGGTGTCAGTGGCTTCACAAAGTCATTTGCTGGTGCCTGGCATGGGGTGAACTCTTGCTGCAATTTTCCAGCCTCAGGATCTCTCTTTCCTATCCATTTGCCTTTATCTTCTTTCTTTTCAGGAGGCTTGGGGCTGATGACAGCTCTGAAACTCTTGGGTCTCTATCAAATTGAGCTGAAAGCAACCAACTCATTCAAGAGTGATTAGAGATGCATGCTCATGCTCACCATGATCATAGCTGCATTATTTCTGAAGGAAGCCAGGCAGAAAAAATAAAAAGTGATTTGATTAGAGAGAAATGCATTAGAATGTTTCATGGGCTTGAAAAAAATGACTTTGCTGCCTGCCTGGTCTTACAAACATCCCAGAGCCCAGCATGGTGGGGTTGGAAGGGACCTCTGGGGATCATCCAGCCCAGCAGCTCTCCAGCAGGGCATCCACAGCAGCTTGCCCAGCAGCACAGTGCCCAGGGGGGTTGGAAGCTCTCCACACAAGGACACTCCACAGCCTCTCTGGGCAGCCTGCTCCAGGCCTCCAGCACCCTCACAACAAACAACTTTCTCCTCCTCTTCACATCCAACCTCCTGCCTGCCACTCTGTGCCCATTGCTGCCCCTTGGCCTGTCCCTGGGCACCACTGACAAGAGTCTGGCCCCAGGCTCTCGCCCCCCACAGCTCCTTTAGCTCTTGCTGAGCATTGCTTAGATGCCCTCTGGGGCTGCTCTTGTGCAGGCTCTCAGCCCCAGGGCTCTCAGCCTTTGCTCCTCCCAGAGCTGCTCCAGGCCCCTCAGCAGCTCTCTGAACTGGGGAGCCCAGAATTGGACCCAGCACTCCAAACTCTACCCCAAGTCAACTCTCACTCCCTTGGCAAAACCAGGTATAAGGCTCCATTGTTGAAACCAGAGATGGGCAACCCTCCTTGGAAGTCACAGAAGGAAAATTCTTCTCTGATTAATTGAACAATATGAGGAGGCTTAGCACCAGGGCTGGGACACCTGTGCCAGTTGCCAGCCTGCTGGGTGAGTCGTTTCTGCTCAGGTGTTTGCTGGAGAAGGAAGCCTTTGAGTGCTTCTCAGCTAAAGAAATAGCTCAGGGAAGAGCCCTGTTGTGTTCCAGCATCAGGAACCTGCCCCAGCCTCATCCCCTCTGGCTGTGCAGCAGATCACTAAAAGCAAAGGATGAATTTCTCTCTTTTCTCCTTTAAAAGGGCAAATCCTTGCATTTTAATTTTAATAATCCCAGAACACAAAAAGATAAATCAAACCCAGGCACTGAGATCAGAAAGGCATAGGAAGTTTCATGTTAACAACAGGAGGATTTTTTTTCCTTCTGAGGGTGCCAGAGCCCTGGCACAGGCTGCCCAGGGGGGTTGTGGAGTCTCCCTCTCTGGAGATATTCAAACCCTGCCTTGATGTGTTCTGTTTGACCTGCTCTGAGTGACCCTGCTCTGGCAGGGGTTGGACTGGATGAGCTTTGGAGGTCCCTTCCAGCCCCTGACACTCTGATTCTGTGAAGAGGACATTCAGCTTCAGCTGGAGCAAGAGGCAGAGTTAGGAGCTGTGTCTGGCACTTTAAACACCATGAGGAGTGTCTTGGAACTAGGAAAAGTGAATTGGAGCAAGAACTGGGAAGGACTGGTCTGGAAAGGGCAGGTTTAGGTTGGACATTAGAAGAAACTTCTTCACTGAAAGGATTCTCAAACATGGCACAGGCTGCCCAGGGAGGAGGCTGAATCCTCATCTCTGCAGGTGTTTCTGAGAGTCAGAGCTGTGGTGCTGAGGGCCATGGTTCAGCACCAGCCTTGGCAGAGTCAGAGCATGGTTGGAGCGGATGATCTAAAAGGGCTTTGCCAACCAAAATGATTCCAAGTGGAGAATGGATGTTCAAGGTGGAAGGAATGTTCCAGAAGGCTGTACCTGGGCACTGCACAGCAAGTGCAGCTCTGGAGCTGTGTGCACTGCCAGTGCAGTGGCAGCTGTGTGGTGACACTGGTGCAGGAGATGTGGCACTTGGGGCTGGCAAAGACCTGACTCACAGGTTTGGGTCACAGCAGTGCTGTGGCAGCTGTGTGGTGACTCTGGTGCAGGAGATGTGGCACTTTGGGCTGGCAAGGACCTGACTCACAGGTTTGGGTCACAGCAGTGCAGTGGCAGCTGTGTGGTGACTCTGGTGCAGGAGATGTGGCACTTTGGGCTGGCAAGGACCTGACTCACAGTTTTTGGTGGAGAAGTTGTGGTGGAGCTTCCTCTGAGCTCTGCAGGAGCCCTGAATTGTGCTGCCTGGCAATGTGCTGCAGGCTGCATGGAGAAGTCAAGGGTGGGAATGTAGGACACCAGGTGAAGATTAAGCAAGTCTGAGTCTGTCACTGGCTTAGTGAACTCTGCCCCTCTGCTCCTGGGAGACCTCACTTGGGGTACTGCTTCCAGCTCTGGAGCCCCCAGCACAAGAACATGAATGTGTTGGAGAGAACCCAGAGGAGGGACACGAAGATGATCAGAGGGGAGCAGCATCTCTGCTGTGAGGACAGGATGAGAGAGTTGGAGCTGTGCAGCCTGGAGATGAGAATGCACCAGGGAGAGCTCACAGCAGCCTTGCAGTGCCTGAAGGGGTACCAGGAGAGCTGGGGAGGGACTTTGGACAAGGGCTGGGAGTGCCAGGAGGAGGGAGAATGGATGTGAGCTGGGTGAGGGGAGAGTGAGAGTGGAGAGGAGGATGAAATTCTTGAGTGAGGGTGGTGAGACACTGGCACAGGTTGAGGGTGGTGAGACACTGGCACAGGTTGCCCAGGGAGGTTGTGGAGCACAGAATCACCCAACGTGATCAAAGATCACGTTGGGTGATTCTGTGCTCCACAACCTCCCTGGGCAACCTGTGCCAGTGTCTCACCACCCTCAACCTGTGCCAGTGTCTCACCACCCTCACTCAAGAATTTCATCCTCCTCTCCACTCTCACTCTCCCCTCACCCAGCTCACATCCATTCNGTTGTGGAGCACAGAATCCCCCAACGTGATCTTTGATCATGTTGGGTGATTCTGTGCTCCACAACCTCCCTGGAGGTGTTCAGCACCAGGCTGGATGAGACCCTGAGTGACCTGTGCTGGTTGCATCTCCTCTTTGCATCAGTCCTGGCACCGTAGGGGTTGGGCACTTAGTGAAGCCTCGAAGGGAATTCCAAGGCAGATGATGGCAACTTGCACAGCCACTACTGTTGCTGGGGCTGTGAGGAATCTCCTCATTCAGACCCAGCTTCCACACTGAGTTCTCCAGTGCTAAGAATGCAGGCTGTGGGAATGGCTGTGGGAAAGCAGCACCCAGGCTGGTGCTGTTTCTTGCCCTCTGTTACGTGCCAGGTGCTGCCAGCCTCATCCTGCCTCTGTTTGAGCAGCTCTGTGCTGCCTTGGCTGGGGGTCAAGCTCAGAGCTGCTTTTCTCCCCCACTTCTGAGTCACAGGGGCAGGCTCCTGAGTGCTTCCAGATACCCCAGTGAAGGTGGCAGGGATCTGAGCTGCTGGACAGCCTCAGGGGCTGCTGCCACTGGCCTCACTCCTGCTGAATATTGTTCTTGGGGCACTGCCACTGCTACTGCCAGAATCTGAGGCTCCAGCTTAGCTCCTGCTGCTGCTATTGCTGGCTCAGATGCCTCTTCTGCAGCTTAGGCAGTTGTTAGCTGCAACCCTGGCGTGTGGAAGCTTGGTCACTACTTGTCTTAATTTATTTTCTCCTCTTCCTCTGCTGCTCACCATTTTGGAGATGAGGATAAAAAGATGATGCTCACTATTTGGGAGATGAGGATAAAGAGATGATGCTCACCAGTTGGGAGATGAGTACAAAAAGAAGATGCTCACCATTTGGGAGATGAGGACAAAGAGATGATGCTCACCATTTGGGAGATGAGTACTAAAAGATGATGCTCACCATTTGGGAGATGAGGACAAAGAGATGATGCTCACCAGTTAGGAGATGAGGATAAAGAGGTGCTGCTCACCATTTGGGAGATGAGTACAAAAAGAAGATGCTCACCAGTTGGGAGATGAGGACAAAGAGATGATGCTCACCATTTGGGAGATGAGTACTAAAAGATGATGCTCACCAGTTGGGAGATGAGGATAAAGAGATGATGCTCACCAGTTGGCAGATGAGGATAAAGAGATGATGCTCACCAGTTGGCAGATGAGGATAAAGAGATGATGCTCACCAGTTGGCAGATGAGGATAAAGAGATGATGCTCACCATTTGGGAGATGAGTACAAAAAGAAGATGCTCACCATTTGGGAGATGAGGATAAAGCAGCTAGGCTGGGCAGGAGTGGTGTTAACTCTGGGAGGGATCCAAAAGGCTTTTTTCCATTACAGTCTTGGATAGAATGATAGAATCACAGAATGGGTTAGGTTGGAAGGGACCTCCCAGCCAGTTCCAACCCCCTGCCATAGGCAGGGACACCTCCCACTAGAAAAGGTTGCTCAAGGCCTCATCTAACCTGGTCCTGAACACCTCCAGGGAGGGAGCAGCCACAACCTCCCTGGGCTACCAGGGCTAAGAATGTGTGTCTACATGAAGCCAAACCAATGAATTTGGATTTGGAAGCATCAGAGAGTCCAGCCTGGTTTGAAGACACCTGAAGAGAGTTTGTGAAGCTCAGGATATAATCACAGACTGGCTTGGGCTGGGAGGGACCTTTGAAGGTGATCTTAGTCCAACCTCCCTGCAATGAGCAGGGACAGCTGCAGCTAGAGCAGGTTGTTCAGAGCTCTGGCCAGCCTCACCCTGCCAGAACAAGATCTTTGCCAGGCTGTCAGAGCTGGGCAGCTGTTCTGGAGCTTTGTTGTTGGCCTACCAAACTGTCCACCCCTTTTCCATGCCCACCATGCCCCTCAGGCTCTACCTGCAGGGAACAGCATCAGCCACCATCATCCAGGCAAGGCCTCCCTCTGTCCTGTGCTGCTTGGCAGAAGAGAGGAGTCTTTAATGAAGAGCACTGGTTACAAAACACCCATAATGGGCATTCAAAGACCTTCAACTTGCTAACAGTTTTTTTTTTTCTTTACAACTCTTCTGTGGAGAAGCTCCAGCTGTGCTCCAGGGTCTTGTTGTGTGAGATGTTATGCAAATGCATGTTTTGTGCAAACAGGGTGATGCAATGGTTTGGAAAAAAAAACTTTACAATCAAAGCAGAAAGCCTCAGAATCAAAGCAGAGCCAGGGCAAGGGGAGAAAGAAAAGCACAGCAAGAGGAGTGGCATCTGCAGGGTCACCCACAGGGTCACTGGCACAGGCAGGAAGAGCAGAGGGTCTGCTGTTCCCAGGCTGGTCCTTACCCACCCTGGCATCCTGTCTCTAGCACTCCTGTGCTTTCCCAGCCCTTCCCAGCCTCTCTTAAACTCTGTCCCAGAGCTGGAACACTGAGTTCAGTTAATTCCATTTAGCCTTCATTTCTCCAGCTGCTTGCACATCCAGAACCTTGTGGCTGCTCTCTCCTGCTGGGAACTCAGCTGGATGGGTTCCATTTCCAGAGAGGAGATGGAGCACAGCAGCAGTGCCCTGAGAGCAGAGCTGGGATGCTGAACTGAACAGGGGATTTGCCATCCCAGCAGCAACTTGTGGTCATGCAGCAGGCTCCCCAGGTTTACATTGTGCCCAACTTCTTGAGCCAGGGAGCTGAACATTGCTGGAGCTTATTAAATTAACTCATTAGAGCAAGGCAATACCCAAGGTGTAGAGGCCAAAGAAAGCATTGTGGGTGTAGCTTTCTGAAGGAGAATTACAGTCACTGCTGATGCTGCTGTTACAGTAAATCTTGTGTCAGTTTTTCCATGATTGGACTTTCTTTTTCTTTCTCTTTTTTTTTTCTTTCCCCTCAATATTTTTCTTCTTCACTTCAGTGAGTTGTTCTGAAGCTGCCTGAAGAGGTTTACAGCTCAGGAAAGGGTTTTCATGTACTGCAAAGAAAAAAAAAATGCCATGGAATCCCAAAATCTGCTACCAAAGAAGCTGCTTTGTTTGTCCCAGGAAGGAGCAGCTGGGAGCTGAACCTGATGCTCAGCACCACAGTTCTGGGGCAGTCCAACTCGCACTCAGCTCTGCCTGTCCTGAAGATTATTCATTCACTTTGGTTCTTGTTTAGCACCAATGCAAGAATCTCAGTGTGGTGCTGAGTGAAGGGACCTCTGGGGATCATCCAG
>WBNM01039200.1:7866-23479 GCA_013399055.1 Ramphastos sulfuratus | reverse complement strand
AGCCCTCTGAGCATCTTCCTCAAGCAGTGCTGCTGGAGACAGGATGGTCATATACATCAGTGCTGGAGGGTAAGCAACAGCAAGCAAACACCCCAGGTGACAGCCATGGGACCAAATATCCCTCTACTAGACCCCAAAGTGCAGCTTCCAAAGACCTGTCCACCCCTAAACTGCCCTGGTGCCTTCTGTCAGTATTACCTCACACTGCAAATAATCATTTTTACAGAAGCAGGCTGGAGTCCAGCACATGCAACAGCAGCCTCCATCAGCACCCAGTCCCCAGCAGCTCTGCTCACTCCTCCTTGTAGGTGAGGAAAAGGATCTGTACATCAAGTGGGCAATGGCTACAGTTTCAGCACAGCCCCCATGAGAAGCATAAGCCAAGCACAGGAGAGACTGTCTGCACATATTTTACCTGGCCATTAATCCAGGCCTTATGGCTGCTGGGTCTCCTGGGCAGAACTGGCACCACATCCAGCTGAGAAGGCAGCTGGGTGTGAATCAAACCAAGCTGTGGTAGCCCTCCCTGCCCTGCGCCCACCAGGCACATCCTCGGGAAGCCAAGGACCCTGACCCCTCCTCAGAAAGGGCTGCATTTGCCACAGCAGCACCCTGAAGTTTAAAGAAAGGCAAAACCCAGAGGAGACCCAAGCTTCACAAAGTGTCCTCCTGCCTGCCCAGCGACCTTACCTGCTCAGGGCTCTGGCCTTTCCAGAGCGCAGGGCTGACAGGCGCTGCTCCCGCGGCGCACAGAGGAGTCACAGGCCAGCAGCTCCACCACTGGGGCTGCAGCCAAGCTCCTTCGTGTCACTTCATATTTAAGCAATTAAGTAACTGCTCCTGCAAGGGGATGGCGTTGCAGGTGCCGAGCACGCAGCTGCCTGAGCTCAGCGTTTTCCCCAGGCTGGTTTGGGTCCTACTCACGCAGCAGATCACAGCTGCTGACCTTCAGGAGGTCATGACTTCATGGTTTTTGAATTTCTTCCCTATGAATTTTTTTAGCTAACCTTTTGCTTGGCAGGACCACAGACTTTCATCCCTTCGGTCAGCTGAAGCCCCACTGCAGAACACAAGTTCCCTACATGGCTGAAACATAGAATCATGGAATGTCAGGGGCTGGAAGTGACCTCGAAAGATCATCTGGTCCAGTCCCCCTGCAGAGCAGGATCACACAGAGCAGATCACACTGGAATGCACCCAGATGGTTCTTGAATATCTCCAGAGATGGAGACTCCACGACCTTCCTGGGCAGCCTGTTTCAGTGCTCTGTCATCCTCACAGTGAAAAAAATCTTCCTCAGGTTCACATGGAACCTCCTATGCCTCAGGTACCACCCATTGCCCCTTGTCCTGTCACTGGGTATCACCCAGCAGAGCCTGGCTCCAGCCTCCTGACACTCACCCCTTACATAAACACAAATAAGGTCACCCCTTAGTCTCCTCCTCTCCAAGCTGAAAAGCCCCAGCTCCCTCAGGCTCTCCTCATAAGGGAGATGGCCTGAGCTTGGTGCTTGGCGTGGCAGCCCTCATTCAATCCCAGTCCCCAACAGAAGCTTCAGCATGACAGCAGCAGCACTGGGCTGCTGGATTCAGGGTTGTGGGCAGCACTGTCCCATCTACATCTACTCTCTGAGTCCAGGAGCCTTAACACACTGCTCTACAAGCAATTTGGCCCCTGCCTGGGCTTACTCTTCTAAGGGCTTTGTCCATCTCCTGGAAGCCCTGCATGAATTGACCAAGAGACCAGGCACACTGGCAAACCATCCAGGGGCAGAAAAGCTGCAATGCTGCAAGGCAGGTTGACATCAATGCTCTGCACTCCTTCCTACAGCAGCACACAGGACTTGCACTGCACTGACCAAGGAAGAAGCTTTCACATGTTTGAACTTCACTTGTAGGAGATGAAGCTGGTGAGGGGCCTGGAGCATAACCCTGTGAGGAGAGGCTGAGGGAGCTGGGGGTGTGCAGCCTGCAGAAGAGGAGGCTCAGGGCAGACCTCATTGCTCTCTGCAGCTACCTGAAAGGAGGTTGTAGCCAGGTGTGGTTGGGCTCTTCTGACAGGCAACCTGAAACAGAAGGGGACACAGCCTCAAACTGTGCCAGGGCAGGTTCAGGCTGGATGTTAGGAGGAAGTTCTTGACAGAGAGAGTGATTGGCATTGGAATGGGCTGCACAGGGAGGTGGTGGAGTCACTGTCCCTGGAGGTGTTCAAGAACAGCCTGGATGGGGCACTTAGTGCCATGGTCTGGTTGATTGGCTAGGGCTGGGTGATAGGTTGGACTGGGTGAGCTTGGAGGTCTCTTCCAACCTGGCTGATTCTATGATTATAACTTATTCCTGGACTTAACACTGCCCCACGAAGCATTAACAACCCCCCCATTAACAACTCTTTGCTTTCTTCTTCCTAGTTCTTATTAATCTTGGGTTTTATTAAGTCTATCACATCTCTATTACTGCTGCCTGGTGACCTTGCTAGCTCCAACAAAGGGCAAAATGATAAAGCTTTGTGACCAAGTCCAGGAACTCAGAAATATTTCACCCAAAACTATGGTGCCATTATCGCTCTTAAGTCGAACAGGGCTATTTAAAAAAATAAAAAATATAAGCACATATGTGGTGACCTTGCAGGGCTTGAGTGCTCTCTGAGAGTCAGGAGAAGTATACAAACCTGCAGTGCCATCCATTACAGAAATCAAGTCATTCCTCACCTGGCTTCCTTAACAAAACCCACAGCCATAATGGTGCTGCTAGCCCCAGGGTGAGAAGATTTCCTGTTTCAATGACAAGGGGAGGCTAATGGGCTCTTGCTGAGGCTCCAAGAGGTGATGATTGCAAGTGAAAGTCCAAGCATGGGGTAGCTGAGCCACAGGTATGCAGGGTAAACCCTCCTGGGCTTTGGCCATGGTGGTGGGGTATGGATAAGCAGAGATATTCCTTTTGTATCAGCCTACACAATATCCAGGTGGGAANCACACAGGACTCCAGGTGGGGTCTGACAAGAGCAGAGTATGCCTGGGGAAATCCTGGCAAAGAGCCTACCTCAGAACTTCAGTTGAGCCAACGCAGTAAGCACCTAAGTAGGGAGATCCTCGATGCATTACTGCAAGTACCACCTGTGCTCCCCTCCTCTCTCCTCTTGTAGCCCTCGGCCAGCACTAAGGGCTGATGAGGAGTCCTTCATGCCATTTTGGACAGGTAACTGAGGCATCTCACAGAGTGGTCAGACGCAGCAGAGGACCCAGAGGACACAGGTGCTGGATTTTCTGGAGAGCCCAGTGAGCAGCTGGCTGCACAGCGCAGATCTGCACTGCATCAGTATGAGCTGAGCACCTGAGTGCAAACCCTGCCCGAGTACTGACACTTCTCTTTCTCTGCTAAGCCCACATTAGAGAAAATGATGGGAAGCCCTGAGAGCAGCACCCAAGCATGGCATACTCTTTGCTTTTTAAGAGTGAAGCCACTCATGTAGGAACTCACAGGTTTGGGGCTCTGGGTTTCTGGAAGAGCAAGAACGAGGCCCAGCACATGCTGTGGCAGCTCATTTCTCAGCAGCAGGGGATGAAAGCAGCAGCAGCACGTGGGCACTTGTGCCTTGGAGAGACTCTTTCTTAAAGGCCATGTTGGATGGGCCTTGAGCAACTGGAAGGTGTCTCTGCCCATGGCAGCAAGGTTGGAACTAGATGATCATTTAAGTTCCATTCCAACACAAACCATTCCAGGATTCCATTATCAAGTGGACAACAGCCCTGTAGGCAGCTCCACAGAAGTGATCTGCTCTCATGTAAAGAACTTTCCTCCTGCAGCAAGGGCCATGTCCAGCCAGCTGGGACCCCACACAGAAGATGCACTGCAAAATGCTGGGCAATGCACACCACTTGTTTTTACCAAGCACCCCTGTTGGTAAAACAGCTTGGTAACCAGCTGTTTGCAGGTGAAGCCTCCATCAGGGCAAGTCCTGCCCTAGCACTTCTGGTCCCACCAGACAATATCAGAGCCAAAGCTGGCTTGCACCTTCTGAAGCCTGGCCTAGCCTCTGTCACCCACTTGCTGCTTGTCCTTGAAAAGCACCTATCACTCCCTCCCCATGCCTCAGTTTCCTCTTTTAGTGATGTATTTCATAACACTTGGGATCAGTGAAGAGCCCTGGGTGAGGTCATCTGGAAGCAAAGAAGATTTTGATGAAGCTTGAACCGGGCCAGAAGAGAATTTTGGCAGTTTTGATTAAGTTAAAAACTGCAGAATCAAACTCATTATTAATATAGCTTTATGCCACTGCATGTTGTAAGGTGCTTTCTAAACCTGTCACTGCAATTTATCATGCTAGCAGTGTAATAAAATACAGCTATAAAATTTTGGATTAAATGTTCAAGGTCAGTGGTCGACTTTCAGCTTCCCAATCTCTTCCTTGCTGCTTTGGCAGATGTTCTATTAAGCAGTTACAAGCTCTGGGAGAAAGTTTCTTTGGAGAAAAAGCATCTCCAGAATTAAATCTTCGAGACATTGCATCCAAATTATGAATCAATAAGTAGCAAGAGTAATAAAGGCTGCTTGGCTTCAGGATAGAGCTTTTACTTCAGAAATGCTCTTCACTCTTCTCGTGTTTGCAAAAGACAGCTCTCAGCCATTGTCTTTGCAAAACAGAAGGTGATTCCCCAATTTTAATAGACATTTGGATGTGTAAGAACAGCACCCTGGAGATTTGGGGGGGTTGGGGGGAGTATTACAGCAGCACACAGCATGACCGAGAGACCGCTGCACACCATACCAAATAAAACCACTGTGTGGTCCTGAGGCAGCTCAGCTTTTTGTACAGCAAACAGCAAGAGAAGCAGCACACAGCTATATCTACAAACTGTATGCAAACACACAAGGCTTAGCTGCTCAGCAGCTGCAAAAGGAAGAGAGATGCTCTCTGAAACAAAGAGGAAAAGCAAAGTCAGCAGCTGCAAAAGGAAGAGTGATGCTCTTTGAAACCAGGAGGAAAAGCAAAGGTCAGATGTCTCCTGCTCTAGCCCCAGCTATTCAGGCTTCTCAGCTGAAACCACTCTGTGTCTCTGCTCCACTCAGATGACTTCTGTTGCCTCACTACAACAAAAGGAGCATTTTGGCCACATAGATGCCATATACAGACACACAGAAAAAAATATCAAACTGAAAATGCAGATACCATCCTAGGTATCATAGAATGGTAAGGTTGGAAGGGACCTCAAAGATCATCTAGTTCCANACACTGCAGCCTCATCTGGAGCTTTTCATCACCCCAGACCCCCAGGGCCTGTTCCTCAGGGCTGCTCTCAGCCATTCCCCACCCAGCCTGGAGTTGTGCTTGGCATTGTGCCTACCCAGCTTGCACTTAGCCTTGTTGAACTTCATGAGGTTGGCCTGGGCACAGCTCTGCAGCCTGTCCAGGTCCCTCTGGACGGATCCCTGCCCTCTAGAATGAAATCAGTATGAAATTATTGTCTCTGCTCTGGCACAGGTACCAGAGAGCCTGCACATCGCTCAGGTGCTAACCGCTGGCCATAATAAAAGACATTCCTTCTTCCCACACTCCTTACCTCTCCTACAGCCCCAGAGGAGACTGTAACAGCTACAAGAACATTACTGCTATTAAATTAGTGGCATCAGTATTTCATATTTTTAGAATGTTTGGCTGCTTCCTTCAATGCTTAATAGAGCAACTAAATTACAGGCAAATTAATAACGCTTTTCTTCCCCAGGAGCTCAGCTGCCTCTTGCCTTCCCTGGGTAATGGTCATCTCTGGGGACCCATATGTGGCCTAGCTGGAAATGTGTCACCCTTAAAAACAGGAGAAGGGGAGCTCAGTCTGGTATTGTGAGCACAACATAGGCACACAGCCAAAGGCAGGGATGTGAAGGTCAAAGGCTTTGGGGTTTGCAATTATTTCATAGAATCATAGAATGGTAAGGTTGGAAGGGACCTCAAGGATAATCCAGTTCCAACCCCCTGCCATAGGCAGGGACACTTCCCACTAGTACAGGTCACTCAAGGACTCATCCAACCTGGTCCTGAACACCTCCAGGGAGGTTGGGAGCTCCCAACCAATCTTTCATCACATTGGGTGATTCTGTGCTCCACAACCTCTCTGGGCAACCTGTGCCAGTGTCTCACCACTCTCACTTTAAAGAACTTCCTCCTAGCATCCAGTTTCAATCTCCCCTCTGCCAGTTTAAACCCATCGCCCCTTGTCCTGTCATTTCAAGACCTTTAAGACATTTAAGACCTCTAAGATTGTCCCCCTGAACAAAACTCATCCCTGTACAGGAGGCAAGAACCTTGGGAGCCTCAGTCTGGTGTTGGCACAGCAAAGGCCAAGGAAGCAGTCTGCAAAAGGAAATCCTGCAAAGGGTGCAAAGCAGCTCTCCTGTGATGCTCCACATTTTGGCAGTGCTGGTGTGTCCTCATCATCCCCAGAGCCTGACACCTGGGAGCTGAGTTGAAGAAACCTTTAAGAAAGGATGGCATTCATGGACAGAGGAATCAGTGCAGCCTCAGCAAGTGTGCAGATGGCACCAAGCTGTGTGGCACAGTCAACTTGCNTTGCAGTGAGGGTGGTGAGACACTGGCACAGGTTGCCCAGGGAGGTTGTGGCTGCTCCCTCCCTGGAGGTGTTCAAGGCCAGGTTGGACGAGGCCTTGAGTGACCTGTGCTAGTGGGAGGTGTCCCTGCCTATGGCAGGGGGTTGGAACTAGATGATCCTTGAGGTCCCTTCCAACCTTATCATTCTATGATTATCTCTTCTACTTCGTTGTGAACAGATCTTGGCTCCTTTTCTTTACAATCAGCAGTCCATAATACTGTTCTCATTTTGGGGCAAGGAATGAGGTCTTTGCCCATGACAAGAAAAAAAAAATAAGTAGAAACATTGCAAAACAGAAATCTTTTTTTACCAGATAGGGTTTCACCCTGCAGGATTTGCTCAGGGAAAAGCAATGTTCCCTTGTGACACTCACTCACCAACCTCCCAGCTGGCCCTCTGCAACTGGAAACATGGGACTGCTGAATGTGAACACCAGCAAGAACTACAAGTACCCTATCATAAAGTCCAGGCTATCCACTTTACTGCACACTAATCTGTTTTACTACTTGTATTATAGTGACAGAATTGTTTTCTGCAACCTAGTTCAGATTAAGAAACTGGGGGATAAGACACATAAAAACTTCTGCAATATATATTGCCAGAGCCTCAGCTGGTGTAAAACAGCTTCCATGGGGAATTAAGCAAAAAGTGAAGGGCAGAAACAGTGCCAGTTGCTGATTTTTCAGCCTTAGTGAGGAAAAAAATGGCACTGCTCTGGTGCTACAAGACAAAGTCTCAGGTGGTCACTGTAAATCTTCATCCATGCTGTCAAAGTCAACAGAGCTGCTCCAGGGGAGATTTGGGTTAGTTCACAGGAGCATTTTCAGAAAACACTCTTCACTTGCACTATTTACCAGATGCAAACATAAGCTCTGTTGCACAGGGAGCAGCACAGCTTCAGAATGAGTCCCCACACCAACAAGCATGTCAAGGAGAGAAGGGGCTGTTTCCTGAGGATGCTGCTGTCAGCCAGAGCATCAGACCCTCTGCACTCTGCCAAGGTGCCAAATTCCCAGGGATGGAGGAAGCCAAGCTAGCCAGCCAGGTCAGTCTTCATGGGGACCATCCCCATGCTCAGATGCCAGCCTTGCTGCCCTGAAACCTGGCTCCAAGAGCCACAGCACAGCGCAGAGTTATGGACAAATTCCAGGGACATCAACGCTGCAGCCTTTCCCTGACGCCAACTGTGCAAACAGCAGAGGCTGTGTGCTCTTGAGGAAGGCTTTTGATCTATGTGGCCACCTTCCAAAATCACGGCCACTGGGCAAGGAAGCAAAGGCATGGCCGAGCTGTGGCAATAATTACCTGGTTTAGTAACCCTACTAGTTACTCAGTACTATGTGGAAAGCTTTTCTGTGAGTTCTTTACTATGAAGGTGGTGGAGCACTGGAACACATTGCCTAGAGAGGCCGTGGAGGTTTCATCCCTGGAGACATTCAAGCTCAGGCTTGATGAGGCTCTGAGTAACCTGATCTAGTTAGGGCTGACCCTGCTTACTGCAGAGGAGTTGGACCAGATGACCTCCAGAGGTCTGTTCCAACCCAGTGCATTCTTTGGCATTTTGAGAATTTCCTTTTTTTTTTTTTTTTTTTTTTTTTTCCAGAAAAGATTAGCAAAAATCCAGGGTTAAACTGCTCTCTAGTTTTCCAGCAAAGCAAACCAAGCTTTGCTGCTCAGGCATCCCAGCAGCTGTGACAGGCATCCCAGCAGAGCAAGGCTGTGGCAGCTCATGGGAGCCAGCACCTCCTTCCATTAATGATGGAAGTCGTTCATAAGTCAAACTCACTCTGGCACTAAATGCCCAGTCAATCACATTAGATGTGTTAAATAGGCTCTTGGGCACGTGTGTTTCATTTGCTCTGTGTTCTGCAGACTCCCACCACAGCCCTGTTTGCAGCCACTGATCAACTCAGCATTTCAGCTTGGATTGCTGCAGAGTGAGGGATGATCAAACAAGCATAAATTTCATTTAAGAGCAGAGGAGAGGAGGACTATTAAATGGATATCACTCTGAGCAACTGCAAGGCAAGAGGGAAGGTACAAAGGTAAAATTGCCTGCAATTAAGTCTAAGTCTGCCCAACTGTATCATCCCCCATATTACCATACAATAACCACAGGGAAGGTAAAGTTAAAGCCCCTTGCAAAAAGGCAGGAGACACTCAACTAATTGGGATACCAGTTCACTGCCACGTCCCAGGTGCACAGCACACAGCACTGGCTTCAACACTTGGAGAGAAAGGTAACAGAGTGGGCTGGAAAGTCTGGAAGCAGAGAAGGCAGAGGGAATCAGAGCAGCATCCCAGCTGCTCCAGTGCCAGCTCACTGCCCATGACCTGCGCACCAAGAGTCTCAACTCCCCTCCACGTACAGCCCTGTGAGGAACTCCAGGGGCTGGCAAGCACAGGATTAATCTGCAGAGCATGTTCCTTGCTTTCCCCAGCCTTGCATAGCAAAGTAACTAACTACCTTGGTGTACTTACAGCAGCAGTACAGGACAGTTGATGGGATCACTTCAGCACCTGGCCATTCGCAGAAGGGACACGGCCTTTGGAGACCTTCCAACAAGGTCTACCCCACCCCATATCACAGCAGGNCCTCTGAGCATCTTCATGGCTTCCCACTGCTTCACTGTGGATGATGGTGGTTGAAACCATAAGAGCATCAGCACAGTGCCTCCAGCCCCAGCTGACATCTACCCAAGAATGCAATGGAAAAAAAACAGTGTTTGCTAAGAAAGAAGGCCTGAGCTGTGTGATGCCCCAAGCTACTGGGAAGACAGAGAGAAATGTGTTTGATACCCAGCCATCAGGGCAGCAGGGCTCTGGTCTCCATGGGACACACTTAGTACACTCACCTATATTAACACCTTAATGGTTTAAATCAGAACAAAATAGGTGAAACCAAACCAGCAGGTTAACCTGTGGGTTAACTCCTAACACAGGAGTGAGGGAAAAGGAACACACAAAAACTTGGGATTGAAACATAAAAAAAAGTGAGGTAAGAATTGTTGTAGTAGAGGTTGTCTGCACTTTGCATTGTTGCCACAACTTCTATGTAGCTGTCCAAGCCTTACTATTCCTGCCTCAGTCAAACTGCCTGCCCAGTGCAATTTTCTGTGCTGTGATTCTTCACCTTTTCCAGGCTTCCTAGCAAAACAGTTACAACCTAAATGAAGGAAAAGGGAGACAATGAGAATTTCTTGCATTGGAACCATGCAACTGGTTCATAAGAGCCACAGAAAGGTTCAGCTTGGAAAGGACCTTAAAGATCATCTAGTCCCAAACACCCTGGTGTTACCTAAGAAGGACAGACAGAAGGGAAATAATGGGAGTAAAAACACAGGCTGAGATTCTGCAAGGGCTACAAAGATGCTGAGGGGACTGGAACATCTCTCTGGTGAGGAAAGGCTGAGAGAACTGGGGCCTTGCAGTCTGGAATGGAGCAGACTGAGAGGGATCTCATCAATGCTGATCAATACTTCAAAGGTGGGTGTCAGGAGGATGGGACCAGGCTTTGCTCAGTGACAGGGCAAGGAGTACCAGGCACAAACTTGAGCATCAGAAGTTCCATCTAAACGTGAGGAGGATCTTCTGTAATTTAAGGGTGATGGAGCACTGGAGCAGGCTGCTCCATCACCGAGTTTACCAAGCAAAATCAGCTAATCACAGTACAAAACACATAATTCCCTTAGTCCATTGGCAGAAAAAGCACAGCACAAAACAGCAGCAAGCAGAAGCAGGAGACAAAACTGCTCCCCCATTCCTCTCTGTCCAGCTGCCACCCCAGAGGAAGAGACAACACCCAAAAAAACCCAGAACCCAAAAGCAGCAAGTGGAACAGCACACCTCCCATGTTACAGCCTGAACTTCAAACCCCGTAATACTCAGCTCTGGCTAGCACCTTCCTTTTTTGAAGCTGGCAAGACTGCAGCATGGTGTGCAAAACAGCAGCAGATTCAACTCCTGACAGCACCCCAACCACAGCCTGCCCAACAAATCAGGTCCTAATTACAGCACCAGACCACGACACTTAGAGCAATCTCTGCTCACTGGCATGCATTTGTTAACAAATACTAGCAACCTCTCATTGACTTCCAAACCCTGCAGCTTTCTAGACACTCATCTGAAGGCAGCTGAACACACCACAGGCATGGTGCTTGCTTGTGTTGCTGGGACTAAGGCAGGAGTGCTTTCCTCTGGATTTAACATGCCCCAGTGGAAATCTATCCCAAAGCCACAGCACTTCCCAGGGCTTGGGTTCAGCATCCCATCAGAAATGCCAAGGGGGTGGCTGGGGACAGAGGCACTGGCTTAAGTGAAGGATTTCTCTTTCTAAAGGGAGTTTCTCCTTGAAGTGCTCCATTTAGGCATTCTCAGATAGGAACTCAGCCCTTGCAGATCTACTGTCTGTGGGACGAAGCCTTTGCAGCAGGTTGCAATACAGTAGATTAAGATGGGCTCCAATTCAAGCATCACTTCCACTTTACAAATCTTTACAAAACATCTTTACTTCCATTACCAACTGCACTCTCAAGAAAAAAGAAAAGCACTATGGTGCATTACTGAGGAAAAAAGTTAAAATCCCTCTTTGAAAATAAAGAATATTTTAGAACTGCTTTAATACCCAGGATAGATATTTAAGTTCTCTGCAATTACAGAGCATGGTTCCTGTCTACCTCCCATTGCAGATTTAATCAAAGGCAACCCAAGATTTTCATTGAGTCATGAAATTGATATAAAAATAATTTAAAACAAAACAAAAAAAACAAAAAGCAAAGTTATATTCACTGCTTTGCTAGTGACAATAATGACTGACTGTGGTGATTTATTTGCTGTAATTATAAGCTGCCACAATAAACAAGCAGCTGCTTCATTTATTGCTCTACTCCATGCTCACCTCTGGCTGAAACCCATCCCCAGCTATTTTGCACCAGCCTCTTCTCAGAGCCCTGAAGCCCACGAAAAGTTTTCATAGGTAATCTTAGGATTTTGGTGCAGATGACCACCACTGCTACCCTCAGCGAGATGCCAGGTCTGGGCCATGGTAGTACCTCACAGCCTCTCGGGAAGGTGTCAAAGCAAGGCAGGAGGACGCCTCGCCTGTCCCCTCGCCACTGGGATGTAAGGAGCAGGGCTGGCGCTGTCCGCCCTGGGGAGAGTGGAGGTGCTGTGTGCCAGGGCCAAGGCCTGGTTTTGTTTGTGGTGTCAAAGAAAATCCCTGGCACAGCCCACAGCTGGCAGCGTGGCAGCGGAGCGGGTGCAGCCACGGGACACACAGAGCGCCTCAGGCTCTGGTGCGCAGAGGATACTGCACCGCTTCGTAAAAGCTCCTGCACAATTCTGCACCCATATTAGTGAAATGAGCTCTCCTTGGGGAAGCAGTAAACGTTCTGCAAGCCCAGCTGGAAATAAAGATGAAGCACCCAACTGTCCACTCGCAGACTGCATTTTCAAAGGCATTTGGAGTCCCCCCCCAAGCCCAAAAGACACCCAAAGGGGTCAAAAATAGCAATGCAGTGACAAATTCCAAAGGCACAGGCTTGTTCGAATTCCCAACCTACTCCAGTTTCCCTCTGCCCCTTAGCCCCTCTCGGTTCCACTAGCCTCGTTTCCCCAAACAAGACTGCAAACACGACCAGAAAACAAAACCTGGTGCCGGTGCTTAGCAGGACACTGCTGCCTTCCCCCGGGCCGGCCGGGGCAGGGATTTGTGGCTCGTTTCTGCTCTTGCCGCAGGGGCTGGCGCGGGGTTACTCACCTGCGCCGTACGTCGTGGCCAGCATGATGGAGGAGATCCAGGCGATCTCGCTATAGGACGTGCCAAAGAAATCCTGGATTTCTTTGAAGAAGATGGCTAAGCCTTTGGGGAAGGCGTACGCAAAGCCGATAGATACAAAAGCACCTAAGACCACCACCCAGCCCCATCCACCGTCAGGCGGGCCCGGGGCTCGCCCGGCGTTGGCTGGAGGTGGCATGGCCGGGCCGTACGAGCCAGGGAAGCCCTGAAACACAAAGTGCAGAGGTGCGGTCAGACGCTGCTGCCCCGGACTGCCTGCTCTGCAGAGACACCGTGCAAAGGGGCAGAGTCAGCCCCGGAGGTGCTGCTGCCCCAGGCCCCCACTTCGCAGCGACAGAGCCGCCTCAGCGCAACGTCGGTCCGGTCCCGATCTCTACAAACCCCAGACCGGAGAGTCCCGCCCAGTGCCGAGGCGGTGGTGAGCGGCATCGCGCTGCCGTTCGGTGCAAAGAGCGCTAGCTACACGTGTCGGTGCCTCCGCTGCTGGGGCAGGGGCAGCTGCCCCAATGCCTGGCAGAGGTGGGTAAGAGTAGAACCGGCGGCTCCGACCCGGGGCCGACCCCCCGGCCCCTCTGCTAGGCGGGTATGGTCAGCATCGCCCAGGACACCCGAGAGAGCCCTCCCGGGGCAGCACCCACCTGCGGGAGTGTGGACCCGGAGCGGCCACTAACACAGCCCCCTCCGGCAGCCTCCGGGACCAGCCGGGGTGGGCGAGTATCAGTACCGCCCCATGCCTGTCCGGCCCGCCCCGCAGACGGGACACAGCCCAGGCCTCCTCCGGGCTTCGCCTGCGATCGGGCATTTCGCTTCCAGCCTCCATCCTCCCTCTTGTTTATCCTTCGGTCTCCGAAAGCCGAGGCACTGCGGGGGGATGGGGGTAGCAGCAGCACCCAGCAACCCCGCAGTCCTTAATCAAATAATCCTCGGCCACTGAAATGGAATTAATGCTTTTTCCCCTGCTCCCACTGCCTTCCCAGCTCTTCTTTCCTCCTTACCAAGATGCAGGCTGCCCTTCTCTCCCTGTCCCACCACATCACTGCAGACTTGTGCAGCTGCCCAGCCACAGTTTATGTTTACCAACTCACCATGTGTTCCATTTTGTGTGCGTGTGCAATTCCATTTGGGAAAANAAGGCTGCTTTCAGCCGTTCACCAGGCAGCCTGGAGTTGTTTATAGTATTCAGCTGACAATATGCAAGCCTAAACAACAGCTACAGCAGAAGTGGCTGCAGCTACTCGTTGGAGGTCTGTGATATGCAACCTTGTAAGGGCCCAGGCCTGCAGGGACTAAGAAAAGGAGGAAGGAGATAAAGGAGCAGCAGAGATATCCTGACATCAGCCATAAAGAGGGGCTGCTGACCAAAGATAGGAAAAGCCCTGTGAGGAAGACTGTGCTGGTGCTCATCTCAGATAACCATTCAAGACCACTGGGGTGGAGAATGGGACAATACCTATGTTAATGAACTACAAGAAATAATTGTAACAGCCTTACCTCTTATTATGAATATGCCTGCTCTTGGAACATAAACTGTGGCTTGTTGCAGCATGGGGTGTGCAGGATTGATGGAGCCATCCTGCCTGCACCCAGCACTGTAACAAAACATACCTACTGCAGAACTCTGTATGAGTTTTGGGGTGCATTTCACAAGTCATAACCGTGAAGACTGGGGTATGATGGAGGCAGATTGTGTGAATCATTCTACAAGAGATACTTTTCCTGTGAATCAATTCCATGACCAGCACTGCAGATATGGCCCTTTCTTCCCAATTTCACTAAACAGAGCTTCCCTTCCCACTTGGCTTCTCTGTGCATTAAGGCTCAGACCACAGCTTCCCTTTAAAACTGTCCAAACCCACAACTCTCAAGCCCCAAGGTGCCCTAGTTAGATGTGTGGATTAGGTGAGCTTACAGTCTGCATTGAAACACTGCTGTGGTCTATGTTTGTATCAAATCACAGAAGCATGTGGGTTGGAAGAGACCCTTAAGATCATTAAGCCCAGCCACTAACCCAGCACTGCCAAGTCCACCACTGATCCATGTCTCTAAGTGCCATGTCTTTCCTACTTTTTGAGCCAAATGTCACCCATGTGGTGGTGTCACAGGGAGCAGTGAACTCTCCTCATCCCACCCAGCCTGGGGCAGGAGATGCCTTCCTGCCTGCACCTTCTGCGTGGGCTTGCTGGGAGGTCTTCCCAGAAGGATTCCAGAAAGAAGTCAGGAGGGGCTTTGCAGGGCTTTGCTGCTGTCCCATCTCATGCCCTTATGTGCCTGCACACAGCTCATCCCTCCCCAAGGAATGCAGAGACAAAGCCTGATGCTCTGGGCTGCTGCTTCTCTGATTTTGAACAGAGGTTTTAACAGTGGTACCAGTTCAGGAACAAAGAAGTCAGTCTCTGATGAAAGCAGGATGAGCTCCTCTCCCCTGTATTTCCACCCTCTCTCCAGTGCTCCCCAAACAGCCCCTGGGTTACTGTAAACTGCATTTTCTTCTGCAAAAACAACAAAGCAGTAATGGAGATTGGGGGTGGAAATTGGGGCTTTGCTCAGAAACCTTCCTGGTACAGTTAAGCTACAGCTCTAAAGATCTCCTTACAACACCTCTGTAAGATGTTTTATTGCTACTATTTCTTTCTTCCTATAAAACTGAGTCAAAATGACCAGAAGACTTTTACTCTCAGATGCAGGTTCACAGTGTGATGACCTGGAGAGTTTTGTTTTGGAACAGCCCAGACCTGCTTTATGGGCTCTGTAAGAACACCTGCTTTTATGCATCACTTGTACAATGTGCAGTCATGCATGTACCAAGTCCTGCAGGTAGTCTGCCATCATAAGAGACAGTTAAAGTCTTTCCAGTATGAAAACCCCATCTGCAGCTGAACAAGGGGACAGGGCTGCTTTTCTCTGTTTTCATAGAATGGAATCATAGAACCACAGAATGGTAAGGTTGGAAGGGACCTCAAGGATCATCCAGTTCCAACCCCCTGCCATAAGTGGGACACCTCCCACTAGCACAGGTCACTCAAGGCCTCATCCAACCTGGCCTTGAACCCCTCCAGGGAGGAAGCAGCCACAACCTCCCTGGGCAACCTGTGCCAGTGTCTCACCACCCTCACTGCAAACAACTTCCTCCTAACAGCCACTTTCAATCTCCCCTCTGACACTTCAAACCCATTCCCCTTGTCCTGTCATTGCAAGACCTTGTCAATAGTCCCTCC
>WBNM01039199.1:28216-43025 GCA_013399055.1 Ramphastos sulfuratus | reverse complement strand
GAATTCCCAAACCATCACAGGCATAAACAGGGTCCTATAAAATTGTCATAGTTTGGTCTGCAACAACCTCCATCTCTGCAACTTTCCAGCAATTAACAATGTAATTTTAATTTTTTTCTGTGCTTCAACATTTTTAGCATGGCACTTACTAACAAAAGCAAAGAGTTTGTGTGGATCAAATAATATAGTTTCTGATGATCACACTTTTACTCAAGCTGAATTTCCTTCACCTTGAAATATGTAACATGATGAACACCAGAATTACTACAACACGATCTTCAATCAATGAACCACAGTGTTTCTGACCAGAATGCTGCCTGCTCCTTTCAAAATATGACATTGATGTGCAGTTGCTATAGTTTTCATCACAAATGCCTTTGTGATTTTGAACACATTTTCATCAGAAAATGACAAAATGTGCAGCGTGCTGCGAATCACTAAGAATGTGTACACAAAACGCACAGTTGCAAGCATGGGCATGCCCTTAGGTCTCACATCATTCCCATTCGATATCAGCAGAGCAGACCTTTCAGTTACAGAGAGACAGAAAAAACACCTTTCAGCTACAGTAAATAAATCCTTGGCATCACCATTTTTCACAATAAATATTTTCCTTAGTTTTTCTAAACTAAACCTCTACCATCTGTTCTGCTTTGTAATTACAAATCCAGTGCAAATAATTCATAAATATGTCATAACAAAACAGGTAGAATTATTTAGATCTCTTCTTGTGTGTCTCCTCATCTTAATTCTAAAGAAAGAGCTGATTTATTTTTGTCTCTGATTTCAGACAAAAAATGGAGAAATACATTCTTTGTCACAATGAAATCTCTGCCATGGCTTAAAGAAGTCCAGGATGCATCAAAAAACATGTTTCACTCTCAAAGGCTGCTACGTGGCAGCTTTCATGAATATTTCAAGGCTTTGCATACTTTCCATGGATCCGACAGGAACACTTTCCCAGGGAGAAGCTTGGGAGCAAACTCTCTCACTGAACCATGCTTTACAGCCCAGCACACCAGTGAGTGAAGTTCAGTTTTCTAAACTTTTCCATGCTTTGGCCAGAGGTGTAGAGAAGGTGGTGGATGCCTTCTCATCCTCCTATGTGCAACAGAGTTTGCCTTTCCTTGGATGCCCAGGAGTACCTAGGGACCAGCAGGAGTCCAGCTGGAGCCCTTCTTTAGGGACAAGTGGTTTGGCGTCTAGCAATGTCATATTTCTCTGCAATTTACCTTCTTCAAGTGTTGTGTTGCATTTCTTATTACATCACTTGCACTTGCATGAAAGATGGACTTACGAAGACTGGCAGAGACGACAAGTTGGATGTTTTTCAGTGTACCAACATTTCTGTGAGTAATGATATAATCATAGAATGGTATGGGTTGGAAGGCACTTTAAAGATCATCTAGCTCCATCCTCTCTGTCCACTTTCTGCTAGATCAGGTTGCTCAAGGCCCCATTCAACTTGGCCTTGAAAATTCCAGGGATGGAGCATCCACAACTTTACTGGACAACATGTTCCAGTGTCTCACCACCCTCACTGTAGCAGAATCTTCTGATTCAGATATGCAGGTAAGAATATGCAAAGAAGCTCAGACAGCTAGCAGAGAATCACAGCTCTAATCCTACTCTTCAAATTGTGCAAACAGTTCCTTGGAAAAACAGGTGAACTGTGGTAGACTCAGCCCATGTATTGGAAATCTCATTCAGCATTTTCTTAGTCATTGGAAGAAGTGACAAATTTTGTGGATGATGCTAAACTAGTAAGGATAGTGAGTTGAGTATCAGTTGTGAATAACACTGAAGGAATCTTCTGAATATAGTTTAGTGGTCATGGTAGCTGGGTTATGGTTGAACTCAATAATCTTAAAGATCATCTCCAGCTGTAATGATTCTATGATTCTATGACCTCATGTTTGGAAGACCAGGTAAGAAAATTTGATTTAGATAAAAGAAGATGAATGAATGTGGGAAAGAAGACATGTGCAACTTTACATACACAGCCATGTACACTGAGATGATCAGTGTAATAGCCAGTCCCAAGAAAAGTTTGGTGACCTTGTGGAGTTGTAAAAACCCAAATGGTAAATTAGTAACTGTTAGGAAAAAAATGGAGTGCTAATAGTTTAAGTTTTACATTGTATGACTTCATGCATCTGCAGGTTATATATTGTGCTCTTCTTTGGTTCCTCTCCTCTCAAAAGTAAAAGGCTGGAAAAATTAAAGGAAAGGATGACAATGCTCTAGAGCAGATAGGCAAAATAAATGAAATGCCTGAAAGGTGGCTGAGGGTGCGGCAAAGGTCTGCAACTGTAATGGAAAAGATGATTTAGGTTCTGCAGAGTGCAATCAACTGCTGGTCTTCTGGAAACAACCCAGGTGTGCAACACAAGGATGGATACTGGTCTGCCTGAGTACAACTGGGTAACCCTTTCTTCCTTTTTACACTTGCATAAGTAGCTTACATTTTACTGTGCCCTTACTTAGAGTGTTGTAGAATATGATTGGAGTCACTATTGTTACTTTGAGTCATTTGTTACTTGAGTCACTGTGAAACAGTTAAAATTCAGACAGTTCCCACATACATTCATTGTTCCAAAAAGAGGATAACAACAAACCAAAGAAAAATCCATGATGAAACAGAGCTGTGGGGAATCTTGCTACTGCTACGATAACTTTTGCTGGTTTTGCAAAGAGCTTTGTTGTCATTGTGGAAGGTCAACAGGCCTAAAACATGTCCTGGTGTGTCCAGACATTTTCCCTGCTCCTTTTCCCTTCTGCTTTTAGGGGAAGCAATTGCCAGAAAGGAAAACAAAGGCTTGGTGCCATTATGTCTTCTTCCAAAGTTGTAAACAGGGTACCCACATGTGTTTACACACTTGTTTGTGTTCTGCCCTAAAAGGGTAAAATACAAACCTAGCTCACCTAATATGGTCATGTTTCACAAATTTTCATTCTGATTGGCTAATCTGTGGCCAAAGAGTCATTAGTCTTGGGTTGAATTGGTTAAAGAGATGAGCAGATAAACACTATGTGCTCCCTGCCACTGCATAGATGCTCTCTGCTGTTGTACCCTGCTTTGCTCTACCTGCTAAGATCCAAGTCAGCTTAGCTGCATAATAGCAACCCCTGATGCCTTGGGCTTGTATGCCTGGAACTACTTCAGTTTACCAGGAATAGGCATTATGTGCCTTCATGTGATAGGCTCACTTAACCAGAGTGACATTGAGCCCACCTAAACATCTGCAAGACATTCTACCTTCCTGTGCATCTGCAAGTCTTCTGCTGAGACTGGGAGCCATGGAAAGGACACAAAGTTGTCTAAGAGGAGCCAGGATCAGGTCAGAGATTGTTTGCCTCTCTCTCAGCATCCTGTTAGAGCCTGGGAAGATCCAGAAGCCTCAACAGCTAATAAGACACTGACAGAACTCCGTTAGGGTGTTTGGGTACCGTCTGAAACTATAATTTACCTCTGGGAATCTGGAAAGGACACGAAGCTGTCTAAGAGGACTCTGCAAGCAATATCTAATAGTCTGGACTGACGTGGCAGAAGTCCAAGGTGAGTGGAAAAGCTGCCAAAGTCAGGAATGTCTCAAGACACAGCTTCCACAAGACAGAAATTTGTGGATGCAACACTGCCTCGGCAGTGGCAGGAAAGAACCAAAGTGCTCAGGTCTCCCCTGTTTGGAATAGCAGCCAGGAAGTCAGTTGCAGAATGGCTCGAGAGTAGCCATGTTTGGGTGCCACCAGCAGCTCTCGAAAGGACCTCATAACTTGCCAAGCTTGCAAATTTGCACAGAATGGTGCAAAACTGTGGAGAACCGTCCAAAGGCAGGGATGGTGCAAAACCGAGAGCTGTGTAAAAAGGTAGGAGCTGTCTAAAAGTGGGGACAGTCCAAAACAGGAGGTCTGTCAAGGCAGGAACTCTTTTAAGGTGGGAACCACCTTCCCTGGTCTTCTTTTTACCATTAATATACCTGTAGAAATTCTTGCTGTTCCCTTTGACCACCCTGGCTAGATTTAATTCAAACTGGGCCTTGGCTTTTCTAACCAGATCTCTTGCTACTCAGGCAGTTTCCATGTATACCCTCCATAATAGTTGGCCTTTCTTCCACTCCTTGTAGAGTTTCCTCTTAAGTGATAGCATGTCCAGGAGCTCCTTGCTCATCCAGGCAGGCCTCTTAGCATTCTTTCACTGTTTTTTTCTTTATTGGTATACATTGCTCTTGGACATGGAGGCGGTAATCCTTGAACAGTGAACAATTAGTTGAATTAATGTTTGTATTTCTACAAACATTAGTTATTTCTTAGGTGTTCTAGATTGCTTGTTTTCCCTCTCTGTAATATTTTGCATGACCATGCAAAGAACCTATTAAAAATTAAGGTCAGTGGCAAGATTCCTGAATATCAAAATTAATAAGTGATATTATTTGTTTTGGAAATAAAAATCCTTGCCCATACTGCTACAGTTGTGAGCACTGTGGATGACATTTTCTATCAGGCATGTGATACACACTCTCTAGTAAAACAGTTTCCTTTGCAGAGTCCCAGATAATATACACATCCTTAAGGCAAACATTGATGGACTTATTTCACCAAAAGCCTTATTACTAAATTGCCAGATGTGTCAATAAGCAAAACAAAGTAGAACAACCCCAGTTACACTCTTCCCTCCTCATTCATAAGCACTTTCCTTACAAAGAAGACAATAATAACTTCAGTATGGACCTGCTTCCGGCCTGACCCCCAAGAGTGTCTTTCACAGCTCACCACTCTTTCTATCACGGCCTACTGAAAAGGGCACAGCTTACATGCTGCTATCAGTTGTTTAGAGGATTCTCAGCCCACTCAAGTGACCAGTTCAACATTTAGAAATATCCACAGGTTTTAAGAAATTATAATTCCCATACCTTCAGTCAGCCTTTTTTTTTCATCACCATTCTTAATAAACACTACCTCTGGAAACTATCACTCAAGGGTAAATAGTGATAGAACAAGAGAGAATGGCCTCAAGCTGCAACTGGGTAGATTTAGACTGGACATTAGGAAACATTTTTTTCACAGAAAAAGTGGTCAGGCATTGGAGTGAGCTGCCAAGGGAGGTGGTTGGGTCACCAACCCTGGATATGTTTAAAAGTTGTTTGGATGTGGTACTTGAGGATATGGTTTAAGGATGAACTTTGTAGAATAGGGATAACAGTTGGACTTGATCCTGGGGGTCTTTTCCAACTGGAATGTTTCTGTGATTTTGTGAAACTGTTTATTTCTTTCTTCTCCATCTGGTCTATTGTTATGTGTGAAAATTTCCATGAAATGGCCTACAGTTGAGTAATGACCTTCAAGAATGATAAGGTTTTCTATCCAAGTTTGAAAATGAGAGCAGCAGGTAAACCAAACTTTTTTAGCCTAAACCCATCACAGTGTGAACTTAAACAGTTTAACAAAATCACACAGAATTGCAGAATTGTCAGGGTTGGAAGGCACCTCAAATATCATCCAATTCCACCTCCCCTGCCATGGGCAGTGACACCTCACACTAGATCAGGTTGCTCAGAGCCCTATCCAACCTGGCCTTAAAAACCTCCAGGGACGAGGCCTCTACCACCTCCCTGGACATTCTGTTCCAGTGTCTCATGGTGGAGAACTTTTTCCTAAATTCCAACCTGAATCTACCCACTTTTCATTTTGCTCCATTCCCCTAGTCCTGCCACTACCTGACAGCCTAAGAAGTCCCTCCCCAGCTTTCTTATAGATCCCCTTCAGATACTGAAAGGCCACAATAAGATCCCCTCAGAGCTCTCCCTTCTCCAGACTGAATAACTTCATCTCACTCATTGTGTGTCCATAGGAAAGGTGCTCCAGCCCTCTGATATCCGTCTGGACGTACACGCCCCACAGGACATACTGCAGGAGCTCTGGACACACCCCAGGAGCTCCATATCTTTCCTGTAGTAGAGGCTCCAGAACTGTATGCAGTACTTGAGGTGGGGTTTCACCAGATGGAGTAGAAGGGGAGAATTGTCTCCCTAGACCTGCTGATCATGCTTCTCTTGATGCAGCTCAGTATACAATTTGCTTTCAGAGACAATGTTGTCTTATATGACAAAGAAAAAAAAAAAAAAAAAAAAAAAGAGTGTTGCCTGTCCTGCTGCAGCTCACTAGCTTTAGCTGAGTGAATTAAGAGAACAGATGTTGCTGAAAACCTTCTTCAACCACGCAACAGTGGAAAAATGTCTGCATTTCCTGTTGGCCAAAGGATTTTTGCTGGCAACATTTATCCAGATCCTGTCTTCATCTGGTCTATTGCACATATTGGCTGATACCAATTAGAATCAAAACCTAGCCAGAAAATTAGTTGTCAGCTGTCAGCCCAAACATTCATGGCAATTGTGAGAACTTTTTAAGACCTGAAATGGGACAAAATGGCTATGATTTTCATTCATTGCAGAGTTTCTACATAATTCTGTCCCTGACACTGAGAATCAGGCAAACGTGTGCATCTCTGTTGATCAATGCAATATGATCTATGCACTGACATCAACTGCCTGTGCATCTCCTCTTTCTAGGGGTCTTTCTAAGGTTGTCCTCTGGAGAAGGTATAACCGTTCAAATAGGTAAGTGCCAAATGAGCATGGATTTCAGTGTCTTGCTCTTTAAACTTATACAACTTAATGAAAAAAACATTTACACTGTTTGCGGACTGGTAAAATTAATTAAGTGCCATCCTGCCCTTAAAATGAGTACAGAAAAAGTGACAATTGCCTAGATGAGGAGGTGCTCACTAGGAAACAGGTCTGTAGTCAGTGTTGTATCTACAGCATGGGTGTTAGTTTCTATCAGAAGAGCAAGTTATTTCCTTGATCTCTCCTGTGTTATCTTTCTGAACATCATAACAGAATGACATGGTAGACTTCTGCTGAGAAGGATAAGGCCTTTTTGAAGACTTGTTTGGATTTTACCCTCCAGAGGTCAAGTGGCAAGACCAAAATTTAAGAGGTCACTCCCTGAACTAACAGTCTTTAAGCAGTTATTCATCTTTATATTTTACTCCACTTAGAGAAGGTTTTTAATAGATTTTTCCTATTTCCAGAGCTATTAAATGCCTTGGTTTCCAGAAATTCTTTGTACTTAGGACTACCTGATTCCTCTGCATTAAATGGAGATCTTAGTTATATGTGACCTCCGTTTCAAATTTTGAGTGCTTTGCTGTCAAACCAGAGAGACTATATCTTTCACTCCTAAGCAAACAAGCAATATGAAGCCAGATGACAATTAGCATGACCTTACTTTCACTTTTTGGCAAGGAGGCAGCTTTCAAATGTTTTAATATTTTGCCACATAATGACAGATAAAAATATACCTTAACTGAACATGGAGACTGATGTCAAATTATTCAGAGTACTATAGAGAGTAGGTGATCAGATTTAATCTTTCAAATAATTGCAGGAAACATTTTGCTGATTTCAATAAACTAGAAACAAGCAGGAATTATTAAGGCAATCTTTATGATAAGTGAATAATTAATATTAATGATAAATAAATGCATTTAATTGCATTCTCAGCATTTTTCTTTCAGTAGTGTGCTGGTTTGAGCTAATTGGAATATTTCAATAGAGAAANGGGGGGCAGGGAACTCCCAAACCATCACAAGCAGCCACACTCACTATTCAGACTACCTATCTGCATATGTAAAAGATTAGTCAATGCACAGTGTCACGTGTAGCGAATAATAAGAAGCGAAAGCAAAATATCTCAGTATAAGCACTCATTATTTGTATATTACCCAATATGAAAGCATCTCAAACAAGGTGTAAGGTGACAGTACCTAGGACATACAGTTATTTGGGGCAAAAGGGACTCGAAGCTCCATATACATAGTTTCTTCATATGCCTAAAATATATTAAACTCAGAAATACATGCCATCTGAGCACCAGTGTGAGGCTCATAGCCCCAATATAAGTTTTCTTGTGGTGTGGATTCCATTTAATGGTAGATTATCACTTCATTTGAATGGAATCTCTTCTTAAAATTTACATGGCGTATCCTGTGACACTAACTCTCGCTTTCATTTTATGTTGGGTTTATCCTAAGTTTTTCTTATCACATTCAGATGACTGTATAATGGAAGGTAGCAGAGTTGTAAATCACAGTGTAGTGGCAACTCATATTATTGTTTGTCTTGTGGCTTACAAAGGGTAAATTTCTGCCAGATTTTATGAAGTGTATGGAAGTTCCCCTGAGAGCCAGCACAGTCCTATTGACTGATAACTTTGCATTGAATATTTTTTAACATTAATTTCAAAATCATAAGATTAAGCCAGACAGATATTAACTCTGTTTCCCTTAGTCAAAACACCATTTTACTGTGTAGAACTATTCCTTGAATTTTTGCTCTTACAAATGAATTACATCCAGGTAAGGTTTCAAGTCATACTATTAGGCATGCAGGTACTTAAAAATGTTTATGCAGTCACAAATGATCAGAGAAAGGAATTATAGAATAATGGAAACATTTCAGTTGGAAAAAAACCTTTAAAGATGTCAGGACCATAGNCAAACAAGGTGTAAGGTGACAGTACCTAGGACATACAGTTATTTGGGGCAAAAGGGACTCGAAGCTCCATATACATAGTTTCTTCATATGCCTAAAATATATTAAACTCAGAAATACATGCCATCTGAGCACCAGTGTGAGGCTCATAGCCCCAATATAAGTTTTCTTGTGGTGTGGATTCCATTTAATGGTAGATTATCACTTCATTTGAATGGAATCTCTTCTTAAAATTTACATGGCGTATCCTGTGACACTAACTCTCGCTTTCATTTTATGTTGGGTTTATCCTAAGTTTTTCTTATCACATTCAGATGACTGTATAATGGAAGGTAGCAGAGTTGTAAATCACAGTGTAGTGGCAACTCATATTATTGTTTGTCTTGTGGCTTACAAAGGGTAAATTTCTGCCAGATTTTATGAAGTGTATGGAAGTTCCCCTGAGAGCCAGCACAGTCCTATTGACTGATAACTTTGCATTGAATATTTTTTAACATTAATTTCAAAATCATAAGATTAAGCCAGACAGATATTAACTCTGTTTCCCTTAGTCAAAACACCATTTTACTGTGTAGAACTATTCCTTGAATTTTTGCTCTTACAAATGAATTACATCCAGGTAAGGTTTCAAGTCATACTATTAGGCATGCAGGTACTTAAAAATGTTTATGCAGTCACAAATGATCAGAGAAAGGAATTATAGAATAATGGAAACATTTCAGTTGGAAAAAAACCTTTAAAGATGTCAGGACCATAGAGTCCAACAATCATCTAACTCTATGAAATGTGGTGCTAAACCATGTTTCTGTATGTTTTAAACATCTGCAGGGATGGATGTTCAGCCAGCTCCCTGGGAAGCCTATATAAGTGTTTGATAACACACTCAGTGAAGATGTTTCTTATAATATCCAATCTAAACCACCACTGGTTCCACTTCAGGCCATTTCTTCTCATCCTGTCACTTGCTGCAAGAGATCAACGTCCACCTTGCTGCAACCTCTTTTTGCATATGTGTACAGAGGCATAAGATCTCCCCTCAGCTTCTTTTTTCTCCAGATTAAAAATCCCTAGCTCCTTCATACACCGGCATTCCTGTAGCACTTTAAGTACGTCAATGTATATATACAAATATTACTAAAATTTGTGTCCAAACATCTGTTTATCATCTGAGCACCTTTTTCTTCCCATGTGCACATTCTGGGTATTTTTATGAATTGTTCTAGCTCTAGAGATCCATCAAACTTTTGCTTCAGTATGTGTTCAGGCAGTCTTGCCACACTGGTGGGGTTCAGCAACAGTGGAGCTCACTGGAGTAGGGGATCCCATATGGGGCACTGCTGTCACTTAAGGTAGCAACAATGTTGCAGCCAGATAGTAAGCAGCTGCACCCTTGGGACTGTCATGCATAAGTAGCCAGACAGTGCCTCTGCGGAAGCCCAAGACAAGTTGTTTTGACAAATATTTAAGGGTAGAGGAATTTATGTTCACATTGTGAATATGTATTTGATATTCCACCAAGTTGAATACCTATCAAGATCATCTTGTAAAATAACAACTTTTATAAGCCAGATATGAGGAGATGAAGATGATTTGAGACTTAGAGCTACAGATATAAGTATTCACAGGTTTGTCTCCACCTAGAATTTCAGCATCAGAAGACAATGAATAATGAACAGGTTTATTACGAAATATTCAACATCACATACAGATATATTCAGAATGTGTCATGAGAGCACTGAGATATGGCCTCTCTGACAGTGATTGAGTAGTCACAGTTTATAGTGTTGCAGAAATCTCATACCCCTCTAAGCAGTTCTCTGAAATGTCCATGACTGTTGAAGTGTTTGCTGCATGTTGTTAATCATGCTGGATTTTTAACAACAAGGTAAAGAAGAGTGTTGGCAAATAGAAAGCTGAAGGATTATGTACATTTTGTTTATTTCTGGAGCAACTAACATGCTAACATGCAAAGACTTAGTCATAAAAAACAATATAAGTAAGAAATAAAATGATAGTTTAATCACACATTAAATCAGCTTGAAAGGCACTGAAGGAGATCATCTAGCTATGCACAGAATTATTGATACAATTAAACATATTTCTACCATAACAGGTGCAATTAAATACATTTATACCATTAAAACAATTCTTGGTGTGGTACTCCTAGTACTTGCTGTGACAGTTAACAGGCTATCCAAGCTGACAGGGCATAGAAGAGGAAATAAATAAGAAGATAATTTAATTTCTCTTAAAGCATGTGAAAGGAGGCAAGACAGACATTCTGATTCTAATATCTAGATTTTAATTTACAGTGATGCTCAGAGAGACACACCAGTGATACTCAAACAGATTTGTACGGCCTGTATTTATGGTACATGAGAAAACTAGCCTAGGGTCAGCTTTGTGCAAGGAATTCATAGTTATTAACTCCTAAAGTTGCAATGCCACTAGGACATGATCTTTTTGTTGTTTGGTGTCACAGGATGAGCTGAATCTGCTGCGATATTCAGCACCATGGTGCAGCAATGCCAGCTTCATAATAAAAGTGCTGGCTGAAGCGAAGTATCATGGATCTTGAAGTTCACATTGTAACAGCGGAGGCTTCCTGTTCCAGTTGCTGATTCCAGTTTTCAGGTTTTGGGGTGTCAGCTTTTGTTCTTTTGTCTATGGCAGTTACGGATTGTATTATTTCCAGTAAAACTCTCAGCGCAGAGTTTTGTGTGGGTTTTTGTTAGATACAAAGCTTTTGCTGACAATGACACCTGTGTTTGCAAATGATATTTTGCTCTTGGCATACTCAGAGAAATAGTGTTTAGTTAGGAATGGGTGGCAAAGACCTGCCATATGAAGGCTAAATTCAATTTTTGGGGTTAAAGTTAATGATTATTCTGTGTAAAAGAGTTTTGCCCTTGAGCTCAAAGATTTTATGATGATGATTAATGCAGTCCAAACAGGGTGGTAGTCTGTGGTATGGATTTAGTTTTCTAAAAAATAAAATAAATAAAGAAGAAAATTTTTATATATGATATATTTATATATTTATTTGTAAGATGAATCATTTTAAAATGGATAGGGAAGAAATTCTTTAATTCAGCATCACCAGATTACCTGAAGCTTATCTGTGAAGTGCATTCAGTGTGCTCAGGGAGATATAAAGTGAAACTGATGTCCCTGCTTGTATATAATACTGTAACAGGGGATTATCATTGCAAAACATATTGCAGCTATCAGCTACAGGGGGCACTTGCTCACTGGAGTTTTTTCAAGTCTAGCTCTCACTGTGCTATCCCAAAGCAAAGGTTGACTTCTGCTTTTCTTTTGTCTCACACTTGCTTTCTAAAGTGCTAGCTATGTCTGCTCCTCCAGCTGCAAATCTGAGCTCTGGGTCTGTCGACAGAGGAGTTCAGGCTGTATTACCATTGAGTACGGTTGCTGTCATCCTCAGCGTCACCTCACTGCTTGCCTTGCCACAATGGATAACATGTAACGCTATCCAGGAAAGGCACTGAGAGAATTGTCCCTTTTCAGTTTAGATCTTTCCAGAAGATGTTGAACCAGTCGAATATGTACTGCAGAAAAAACATCCTGTCATCTTCATCACCATCACCTTTATGTGACCTACTAATACAGACAACCTTCCTTATATCACAAAATAAAACTTGCTGCAATAATCCCCTGGGGATCTGTAGACCAATCACCTAACCTTTGACTACATGTGACTACCATGTACTGTAAAGAAGTGAAACTAATTAAGCAACTCCTGAGCTGACCTACATGATTTAGTTAAATTTATTGAAAAAAATAATCAACTATCAGCTACCTGCCATTTTAGAATTACTCTTTCTCTCTATTCTTCTGCCATGCAAAAGTAGTAATAATAATTCAAAAAATAACAACCCCCCAAACAACAAGCAAAACAAACTAAAACCAAACCAAACCAAACCAAAATCAGAACTAAATAAAACAAAGTCCACAGAATAATCATAATTTAAAATGTGGATGTAAGAAAATTTATAAAGTACTATGACTCTATATTTACTGAACATCTAAAAATAGGAATCGATACTATGATTTTGACCTCGTGTGATTTGACTCCTTCTCACCTATCTACTGAGGCTGACACAATAACATCCCTTCCACACATCATCTCATCAATACAATGCACTGAGCGTACAATGTCATGTCACTGAAACACTTCTTCCTCTCCACTTGATCTTGTAGTGTTACAAGAAAATGAAACAAACAACTTCAAGTAAAAGGACTAAAGTGCCCAATGGGTACTTCCACACCATCTCAACAAGTGCGTTTGACAAACCTCTGGTCTAAACAGCTCTGTTGAATTAAATGAGACTTCAACTCTGCATCTTATTAGAAAGAGGAAAAGTGAAGGAGATTTAGGGCCTTTAAAAAAACCCAAACAAAACCAGGTTAGACATTTAATGTATCATCCTGTTTGATTCTTTAGTGGTAGCCAGATCTTCACTGCCAGTCAGAAAGCCTTTATCTGTTGTGAAGATCAGAGATTTAGAATGGAATGTTGTTGGCCATCTGAATTTTTTTCTTCCTGAGAGCTCAATACACTTGTTGCAGGGCTTAAAGATTGGTCTGCTCTGCTACTGAACCTGTATTACAAATGCACATGGTGAACTGATAGATACAAAACAGGGTCCTGCAGAAACTGGCACTTGGCCACGCTTCTTGTAACACAGGAGGTAAATGTGAAAGTGCAGTGTAGAGGTGATAACAAGACTCAGCAGATGTTGAACCATGGGGGAGCAAGAAGTGATCCACATTGTTTAGGAAGGACAGCAAAGAGAACAATGTATCATATGCAGGTTACAGGACTTCAGGGTCATGCCTTCAGGCAGAGCAAATCTCTCTGGTAGCTCCAAAAAGAGCACGGTGCACAGTGAGTTCATGGTGAGAAGGAAAATATTAGTGTGTGTAGAAGTATAAATATTTTGGAAAGGAATTGCAAAATTCCTGCCTGTGTCAGGGATGCTAATCTAACCATTTCTTGAAGGTGTCTATTCCACTGGTTAAAGTAAAAAGTTGTCTGAATAACAGGAGTAGTTAAAGGATGTGAATTCAGTTGATAGATTAGGAAATTACTATGAGAGTTCAATATAATGAAACTGAAATACTTGAGGAGCTGGTCACCAATTACAACCAAAACTTATCAGAGAAGTCCTCAATGTCCTGCTAACAAAGCTGAAAACCAAGGCTTCACATCCTTGTAGTGAATGTGAAATGTGTAATGTAAACATTAAGTATAATTCAGCACTTGAATAAGGTGCCAACTATTTAGGTGGGTTCTCTCAGAGCATCAATTCTATGCCACATAGATGAGTATTTTTTTCATAATGAAACCTAACTTGATTGTCTGGGATTCCATAGCCTAATTCTGGGTTTTGATATATGAATAACTTCATAAAACTTCTGTTATCCAGAATGTCAGTTTGAGTGGTCAGAAGGAGACTTTCTTGACTTTGAAGAAGACTCCATGACAGTGAGGTTTCTTGGTAGACTGAAATCAGCAAACACACTATATTTAGAATAAAGATGTCTTTCTGAATGCACAGCTATGTGTCACACCTGCATAAAAGTGCTAGAAAGACAGTTATGAACTGCTAGGCAACTCACACAAAGAGTTTTAGAGATACTTTTAAGAAGGTTTATTTTTGATACAAATGTCCTGCTTTATTGATTCCGTGGTTGTGAGCTCCTGAAAAAAATATAGAGGGCTCCATCAATCTTCACCAGCCTGGGGTAGTGATGTTGTAGCAATTTGCCTCCTGCTGCAACTATTTTGCATCTGTGGTATTTGCTGAGATTTGTCTTGAAGGTGGGAAGTTTTGCTTTGCATTCTCATGCATACCTTAGTGAGTTATACATCTGCTGGCTCATACCGTAGCTGTTAGTAAGCTAGCAATTTATAACACCCTTGTGCTGAAATAAGACAAATAAATCACTTGATTGAAAATAAAATGTAATTGACAAATTATTACTTTTTAAAACAAATTTATTTTTCTCATGGTTTCCTGTGAAAAATAGTGTGTCATCATTCCAAGAAATACAAAAACGCAGTTTGCATGTGCAAGTATACTGGTGATAGAAGAAGTAAAAACCTCCAGATCTTAAGTTTTTAAGTTTTGATCTCTGTTCTTCTATATTTATTATTTTCCTTGCTATTTTTTTTCCAAATTGCTGCCTTTTTTTTTTTTTTTTTTTTTTTTTTTTTTTTTTTTTATTTTTCA
>WBNM01039199.1:10630-28196 GCA_013399055.1 Ramphastos sulfuratus | reverse complement strand
AATCCTGGCACTTCTATGTGGCACATCCATTCCATTTGCAGATGAGCAGGCTGTGTGTAGCAGCTTGTATTGTCACTGATTTTAAATGATTTTGAAGCACTTCTCTTTCTTGTATCTAAGAGTAAGCACCTAGCACTTGGGAGAAATATATAAAACTGTATTTTGTTCTCTTTGAGCAGCAGAACACTTTGGATGAGTCATAGCTTTGTTCCCTGCCAAAGGTCAATATTAATGTCAGTATTCAAGAGAGGACAATAGATACTAAAAGACCTAATTCTGCTCAAACTGGCAAGAGTCTAGTCCTCTGATGCTTGTGAGAAAGATTTATTAGTTTGCTGCCCACTGATTTGATCTATCACACTCAAAAGACTAACGATCCAATTCTCCTTTAAAGCCAACAACAAACCAGTGAATTGAGGCAACACTGTTGAAAATATTGGTGATACAAAGTAGTTTTTACCTGAATTTCTTTTTCTGCTGCTACTGTGAAAGAATTCTCCAGTTAAATTGTTAAGCAATTTGAGAACAGAAGCTTAGCTTCCCTAATTATTTCATAAAATATTACATTGCAATCAAGCTAAATGTCTTTATGTGAGGATGCATTAATGCAGGTAAGGGAAGAAAAGAGTAAGAAAGAAAATATTGAAAACTGAAAAATGTAAAAGCACTTAGGAAACTATTTTCTACAGATAAAGGCTTTATTTTAATTTTTATTTTGCCTTCTTAACAGACTCTGTGTCTATAAAATCAACCACTTTCTAGAACAAATATTACCTTTCTATTGCCTATATCCTATAAGGTTATAATGCTGATGTTCAAAGACATGTGAGACTGTTGTTACCTCAAGAGCTCTGCAGTACACAAAATACTCTTGGACACGCAACAAAGTACTTGAAAGGAGCAGGATTTAGAACAAGGAGAGGGAATTCAATGGGAACTATGATTCTGTTGAGCATTAATCCTGTTACTTCAGCACTGACATAGAGTTCACTCAAAGCGATTATCACTTGGTAGATACCAGGATATCCAGGTCCAGAGAAACAAAGTGGAGGAATTGGAGGAGTGCCGGAAGAGTAGCTACTGAAAGTAATTGTTTCTTGTTGTACATGGAACACTATTTCCACATGCATTTTCTGTGAAATCTATTCTCTTTAAATTAATACTCCTATTATAAATGGAACATTTCACTTAATGACTAGAAGGGGCTTTCTATTAACATAATAACCAATGCCTGGGCTGAAAATCCATTAAGGATAGTGGTTATTCATTACAGGATACAGCCCCTTCCTTTGAGGGAACAACTTCAAACTACTTCTCAGGCTCACTGGAAAGAATGAAATAATACTGACAAAAGTGAAGGTCTTCCATGTCAGTAAGCACTTAGCCTAAAACAGATGTTGTCTGACTTTATGAGCTGTCTCATGTCGGCACCAGTCAGCAACAGTGAACAATTAGAAGCAAAACATTCTGTGTGAATTTAATACAATGGAGAGTCCTCTATATAAAACCCATATAATCCTGCACACACTTCTTGTGCTGATGAAGTAGTTATGCAGTTTCAGGCTATCTTGCCTAGTTTTGCCTTAAATTAAAGGAGCTCAGTGATGCATGCTTTGTTCACGTGAAGGGAACAAACCAACATCATATGAAGAATTTGCACCTCCAGGATACTATTTTCCACTTAGAGATGTTTGAATTCCTCAATGTAATAGTAGTCACAAAGGGCATAACACAAGAAAATGTAAAACATTAATATTTTAAATTAACCTTCTTTGGCAAACACCCCCAAATACTAGACTTCTTTAGAAAGTCAATCCGTATGCCATCATCTTTTTCCATAAAAAGAAAGATCATTTAAACACTGTACAACATAAAGAAGGTATAAAAAATTCTTAGGATGTTTTAAAAGACTCATAGAACACTTTCAGTTTTAGTCATGTGAATTGAGGTATTCATATTCGATATATTCAATCATGTGCAGTGCATTATTAAAAATTATATTATTTCAAAATATTTTGGTTTAATTTCTTTATTTCCAGTTATCTGTATGTGAATTTTTTTTTCCAAATCATTATTTAGGTTTTAAATGCTTCTAGCAATTTTGTATTCCAGAATTATTTTCATGTAACATAAAGGAATTATAAATCCAAGTATAAAAAACAAACAAATAAAAAAAACCAAACAAAAAACAAACCAGCAATACCCCAAACCCCAAACAAACAAAAAATACCAAACAGAAAATGTTTAACTGCTTCCACTACATTATCTACAGAAAAGAAATACTTTGTCTTGGTCTTAAATGTTATTTCTGTAATCTTCATTTTTTGACCATGTATGCCTCATATATATCAGTCTAAATTAAATTTGCACAGATTAATATCAGTCCATCTGCTCCACTGATCAACCACAAAAATCTTGCACTCAGTGAAAGATCTTGGTATGCCCCTAAGTTAAATCTAAAGATGAGCAATGAAACTGGATTTGTCTGTTGTAAAGTGTACAAAGTGTAGGAAAGGTTCTGTCTCTATTGTTGCATTGACTTTTGATCTACATATGGCTTTCAAGTTTTGATGGGATAACAACATCCTGATACACATTTGAGTTGTGCTTGTTTGGCTCTGTTCGCACTGCCATAGTCTGATAGGGCAGAAGGCTAAATAACCACATAAGTGGGAAACTGTCAATGTTCTGGGACGATGCATGCTAACACCATCACAGCTACCCCACATATGTGAGAATGGAAGATTAACAGCTGAAATGCAGAAAAAATGTCCTTACAGATTCCATCTCACTGCCACACCACTCATTTTCTGTCAGGTGTCGCTTCCATGTTGCTCTCTCATCCACACTGTCACTTCCTCTACACAGGGTTTTGTCCAGCTTCGAAACATCCTTCGTATATTTTGTTCTTAATAGATTTATTCTACTCTATCCTGTGCATTTATTTTTTCTTCTATTAAATGCCCTTCAATGTACAAAATCCTTTTTTCTCCCTTTTTGGTAATGCTATGCCACAGCAGAATTCATTCTGTTGTACTGTAACTTTCATTATAGAGTTGCAGAAAAATATGAAAGAAAATTACAGTCATTACTGCTGTCAGGGAAATACGCCTTGAGACATTTTCCCATTTTCTTAAGAGTTAGAAAAAAACACAAAGCACTCCTAACATGCATTACAAAGCTTGCATGCCTCAAAAAAACCTGAAATGTTGAAAACACAGCAATGTAAGTGTCATTTGTTTCATACTCTATATTGTGATAATAACTCGTTTACTTACATTATGAGATTATAAAGAGTTTGACTTTGAAAGAAAAAAAGGGTAACTCAGTGTGCAGTGGTTGCATTACCATCACAAGACTTATGGTCACCACGGGTTTTGCACAGAGCCAGACAGCTGCTCCTTCCAATAGAGAGACTCAAAAAGGTGGAACAAATTTCATGCTTATTGCCCAGGAACCTGAAAACAGGCAAGGATCAAATAAAATATCTAGTGGACTTGCCTTTCCCTTGTCCTATCAACAGTTAAGCACAGAATCACAGAATCACAGAACATCAGAGGTTGGAAGGGACCTACAGAGATCATAGAGTCCAACCCCTCTGCCAGAGCAGGATCACCTAGGGTAGTCCACACAGGAATGCATCCAGGGATGATTTGAAAGTCTCCAGAGGAGACTACCCAACCTCTCTGGGCAGCCTGTTCCAGTGCTCCATCATCCTCTCTGCAAAAAAGTTTCTCTTCCTGCTGAGTGAAGTTCCTTCTATGTTCAAATGTGTACCTGTTGCTCCTTGTTATATTACTCATCCGAAAGAGATTGGCCCTATTGGACCCAATCCAAGATATTGACACCCATCCCTCAGATATTTATAGATATTGATCAGAGTTCCTCTCAGTCTTCTCTTCTCCAGACTAAACATTCTCAGCTCTCTGAGTCTCTCTTCATAGGGGAGCCCAAAACTGGACACAGTATTCCAGGTCTCACCAGAGCAGAGCAAGAGGGGGAAAAGAACCTCCCTAGACCTGCTGGACACACTTTTCCTGATGTATCCCAGGATGCCATTTTCCAGCAAGGCATCCCCCAGCCTGTACTGGTGCCTGTAGTAATTCCTCCCCAGATGCAGGACCCTGTACTTGTCCTTATTGAACTTTATGTGGTTAGCCTTCATCCAGCACTCCAGCCTGTCCAGATCTTGTTGGATGGCAGCACAGCCTGACAGATGTCAGCCACTCTCTCAATTTTGTATCATCAGTGAACTTGCAGACGGTACACTCAATGCCCTCATACAACTCATTGATAAAGATACTGAACAAAACTGGACCCAGTACTGATCCATGGGGAACACCACTGGGTACAGGCCTCCAATGTGACTCTGTGCCACTGATGACAACTCTATGAACTCTGTTGTTGAACCAGTTTTTGATTCACCTCACAGATGAACCCTCTATTCAACATCTCCTGAGCTTAATATCAACAGTCATTATATCTTAAGAAATTACTTACACCAAAAATAGGCAAACAGTGCTCAAATGTCAAGATATTCTCTCTTTTTGCATGCATACATACAGAAATAGCTAAAGTAATATTTTATCTGTAAACATTTTGCTTAGGCACATTGGTCAATTAGCTATAACATTTGAACAAATTTGAAGGGCAGTTTTCGCATTCATATCAATTCAGTATTCCGGTTTATTTCCCCTAATTATTTTGCTAGAATTTGCTGCAATTTCTCTCACTTGGCTGAGAAATCAGTTAAAAAATGGATGTTCTCCAGGGCAAAGACATGTAGCATACTTTGCAGCTCCGTTGCCACCATGACGCTATACAGAGCAGTTCTGTCATGAGCACCTTTGGTCATGAACTGCTGGGGATTTGGGACAAGGTCCTTGTTAGGGCCTGAATTACAGAAGAAAGGGTGCAAAGAAAATGGATATAGACTTTTTCAGTAATGTTCAGTGACAAGTCAAGAGGCAATGGGCAGAAACTGAAGCACAGGAGGTTCCCTCTGAGCATCAAGAAATACATGGTCTTGGACAGCAGGCTCTAGATGTCCCTGCTTCAGGAAGTTGGACTAAGTGACCTCCAGAGATCCCTTCAACCTCAACTGTTCTCACCTATCAGGAGTCCACATTCTATTACGAACTTTGCAACTGTTCTCTGTAGTAATTGCTTTGCCCTAGTGAAGCAGAATTGCTGGTATTTCCTTTGTCAAGATCACAGACAAAGAGTAATATGTAGATTATAGATACTTTGAAAGACATTGAGCTAACTCCCTAAACCTAGGTCCAGCAAATGACTTCAGCAAGTACATAACCTTGTCGTGGTAGGCCTAAACAGGCCTCTTGGGCTTGTACATGTCCTGGCTTGTGCAGACATGTTTTTCTGCTGTTTTGGGGAGAGAGCAACCGCGGGAAAGGGGACAAAGGACCTGGCGCCACTAAGTCTGGGGTCCGGGGCCTGTCCATCACCTGTGGTTGCTAGGGGGCACATGATTGCCTTGTGCAGGGCCCGTGATCTGCCCAAAAAGGGATAAAGCAAGCCTATGGCTTCACCCAATATGGCAAAATCTTGGGTAACTGCCATTTGATTGGCTATCTTGTGTCCAAAGGTCCAGTTGATCTTTGGGCTGTGTTATAAAGGAGCAGGGAACACGGGGTGCGTGCCTTCCACCATTACAGATGCCTGCTTGCATCCTGCCTGCTGCCTCCACGCATTCGCCAGCGTGATACAGTGAGACATCCTGCCTGTAAGAGCCTGCTTCCAGAGCCAGCCAGGATCAGGTCAGAGATTGTCTCCTCTTCCCCAGTGCTCAGGAGCCTGGAGAAACTTTAAAGCCTCCGGCAACTTTCAGCCCGGCAACACGGGAAACCCCGCCACGTGCTTAGGGTATTATTTTCCTGTGATATATTTTTGTGAATAAATACCAAGCCTCTTGTAATCATTGATTGCCTTCTGCCATAAGCAGAAAGCTGCTTCTCGGGTCCATCTAGTGAACAAGCGGCGTACTGGCCGCAGGTGGTACATTGACCACAAACCTCTTTTCCAGTTTGGTTTGAGTTCTGTTAATATATATATTTAACAGTTATTTCCAGATCCTGTTATAACCTGTATATTGTTTCCATAACGTTGTTAAGAGCCTGTTACTATTGTTATTATTAAATGGTGGTAGGGGGTGGTGCAAGTTCCGATTGATTGATATTAATAAATTATATATTAATATTTTTATAATATCGTCTCGCAGTACCTAATTACCCCTCCCCGACAAACCTGAAGTACTATAGCAGTCCAGAAGAAATTATATGGACAGTTAAGATTCAGCTTTTTTTAACTGATCACAGAATCACAGAAAACATCCAGTTGGACTGATCTCAGAGATGACCCAGTCCAACCTTTGATCTAGCACTGGAGGATCAACACTAAACCATGTCCCTAAGTGCCATTTAAAAACAGCAACTGGCCAACAGTGAAAAAAAAAACTTTTATTTTATTGTTCTGATGCATATTACTATTTTCTAAAAGGGACACCTGTTTTTCAGTCAATAAAACATTAAGGCTTTAAATGAACAAAATAGTAAATCTTAGCAGCTTAAGAGGAAATAATGGGCTTGATGTTCATGAGTCTCTTTTACTGATTAATGAGCAAAAGTAACAGCTACACTTTTCCATCTTTTTTACATATGTATAGATACTTCTTAAGCTTTTCGGTGAATATTAATGTCACTTATAGAAATGTTTATGCCTATAATCTGTTTGCAGACTAGTTAAAAAATAAATAAATTCAAAAATTATTGGGTTTTAAGAATTGGAATGTACTTCGGAACACACTTAGTGTTTGATTTGGGCTGTCAGATAATGAATCACATGTGCTCTTTGGTTTTTGCCTTTTTTTTTTTTTATTTTATCAATTAGGGTGAACATCATAAAATATTGAAGGATTTGCTAATGAGGTAGTCTAGGCCAATGTTTACTAACAACCAAAGAACCTATGCAGTAATCTCCACACTCTATATCACATCTTTATTTGACCAAGACTGGGTTTAATCTAGAGCACATGAATATACTAAAAGTTTCTTACACAATTGTTCTAATCATCTGTCATAGTTCTAGAGAGCAGTTGCAAACTCTTTCACCCCTCTGAAAAGGAGTGAAAGAAAGGAATTAGAAAGAAGTGAAAATTTAAATGTAAATATAAAAGTGAAAATTTAAATTTAAATATAAAACAGTACAAAAACATGGAAAATACACAAAATTCATATTCAGCTTTGACCCAGTTCTCCATCCTGGGCTTCACCAAGATCTCAGCAGGTCAACATTGCCCAAATACCTCCCTCTCAACCAGGCCTCAAAGCTCCCTTCCCCAGATCTCCCTACCCAGATCGGACTGATGCATTTTTAAAAATTAGCCATACCACTCATGGTCAAAAAGCCTCAACTCCCCTGTAAATACCAGAGAGATGCCAAATCAGCACACTGGGAGAAGAGAGAGAGAAGAAAGGGAAGAAACTGATTCTGGAGCCAGTTTATACAGGGAAATGAGACACAGGCTGATGGGAATGAAATAACAAAAGATGACGTTTTCTGGAGTCCACCTTCCTGCACCTCTCTGTTACTTGGACAACATTCATCTCCATGGTTAAGACATCCCAGTTCTTAAACCCATAACACTACCAAGTGGATCACAGTCAGGTATTACAGTAAGCTAGCCTTATTAGTCAGCTGCAGGTTTCAATACTTGATGCAGAAGAGCTAATTACTTTTTCACCATGGTATCCACTGAGAACATTCCACAGAAAACCATTGTTCACAATGCCTGAAACCACATTAGAAATCACATAGTGAACAAAGTTATGCATTTACTTCTGGCTTTAGTCATTACTTTTTATTCAGAAGGCAGATTTATTGTTCTAAGGGAGACATCTAATGCCTATTTTTAACTCAAGATATTGCAATGATTAAAAAAAATATAAAAGTCAAACTGTGTAAATAAAATGACATAATTTCCTCTTATCTCTGCTGTAACACTAATTGCATGCTAGCCTGAAAATCATAAAGTCTGCTTAGTATCTTAATATACTTGGCAATTGGATGCATGTACATTATTTAAATATGAATTCTGAATATTTGATATCCAACATTTCTGTAACTCTGGAAAATCTGCTATTAATATTTGATTCTTCAAATATTTGGACCCAAAATGTTTATAAACATCCCAGATTTCTTGCAGGAGTACTAAAACTGAGTTAATATTATCCATTATTATGTAGTAAATTCGATTATAAAATATGATAAATAACACAGATTTGCTTGTGTTGTTAACTGTGCCTGAGAAAAATATCTGAAAATAGTCCCATTTAGTAAGTGGTGCTCTGGCAGCAGTGCATTATCAAGATAAAGAAAATAATTTTGATTGCCTAATCTTCAGCTTTTCCAAACCCTATTTTCAACATTATTATCTTAGTCTCAGTTGTCAGAGTCTGTGGTGCTGCAGAATCAGCTCAGCAGACACAGTTTAGTTTCTGTGAAGAGCTGAAAGTCATTGGGGAAGTTTCACCACTGCAAAGAAGAAAATTAAACAGCACAAGTTTTAACATGAAGAAATGGAAATAAGAGTTCTGAAGCCCTGCAGAAAAAAATGACTTTTTGCTTATCACATCTTATTTTTCAGAGATTTTTTAGCATGTTAAAGACAACTTAGAGAAAGTTGCTTACAGAAAGGTTGTGTCACAACTTGCACAAGGCAATGACAACCTGCCCTAATCCTGACTTCACAATCCTCTATTTCAGTTCTCCACTAGGTGCTTCAACTTCAGCATGGAAGGTTAAATGTGGAATGGAGAAGGAAAGAAAGGCCTGCTATGGAACTTGAACAACACTGTAATGCACTGTATCTTGATAAATCAGTACCAGCTCTTTTAACCACATACTAGTTTGGAAACTGTCCTCATCCACTCCTTATTTTCTGCACATGCATCCTTCAGCTTGGAAAGGAGAGGTGCCCAGAGTTTGCCTCATAATTGGGATTCACTCAGTAGTTTCAACACATCTGGTGGTTTCAAGGGACATTTCTGCACTCAGTCCCAGTTGGACTTGCAACTGGTACTGTGTATTCCTTTGGCTAGCTTACACCCATGAATGAAACAAGATAATGAGAAGCACCTCAGGAATTCACATTTCATCCCAATACTGTGTAATAGCCACTGATCTTTATCTCCTTGTTGGTATGGTAGCCGATTACATCAAGTCACTTTCAAAAAGAGTATTTTCAAATTCATCCACAGCTTCTTTTAGCCCTGATCTCCTATTTCTATTTTTTTACCAGCCTGACAGGCTCTCCAGTTAGAGGCTTCTTGGGACATTTTTCAGACAGAAAATATGTGGTTTATGTAACAAATTATACGAACTGATATTGTTGACTTATTTTGCATTTCCACTCTTTACATTTCAGAGTTTAAAAATTATTACAGCTGTTAAAATTAGAAGCATTTTTGACCCACAGTGTTTAAGGAAGAAATCCAAAAGTATCACAATTTTTAGGAGTTAATTGGTCTCTCTGAGTTATGCCTGGCATGATCTCTTCCCTGTGTGCTCATAACCACTCAGCTATGCAGCTGGTAATGTAAGTGTCAGTAAAGGATGAAGCAAAGGTCTTGGTCCAGCAGTGTTTCATAGCAAATGAATGAGTCTAATTTAGAAACAGTGTGTCCTCTCACATCTGAAAAAGAAGTAGACAACCCAAGTACTGGCTGGCTCATCAAGCTTGACAGGCTGCCACAGACTGCCTGTGTACCCCAAAGGGCAGGCAGCACAAGTTGGCAGAAACAGCACCAAGTATCGCCCATCAGATATAGAAGATAACTTGGTTCCCTCTTAGGGATTTGAAACCAACCTTTTTAGCACAGCCATCAATGGATTCACATAATCAAGAAGTCATATTTTCACAGCCATATTTACCTTCCTTGCAATATAGCAAACTATAGGACATCAACAACCCTAAAACAAAGGAAGTCTTGCATTGACTACCCAGGTTGCTCATTCAGGACATAAACAAGTTTAGATGCAAAGTCAGGGTTAATGAGATCTTCTCCTTTGTTATCACAGCATCACATCTCTGGATTGTTTCAGTCTCATAGAACCAGCCTCCTCTCCCTCTGGTTTGATGGGTGCACTCTTTTGCCAGCAAAACTTTGGCAGCAAAACAGTGTGAGGTTTTTGAGACATGCTTGGTCGCTACCTGAAATGTGTCATCTGCAAGAGAGAACAGAAAATAAATACTTTTTTTTTTTTTTTTTTTTTTTTTTTTTAANTTTTTTTTTTTTTTTTTATATGACATCAGGAAGTTAACAACACTCTGAAACAACCCCAAGCAGATAAGCAGATACAGCCTCCGGGAGTGGCAGAATGTGTACTGAAATTCTCTCCAGCAGAGAATTACTGCTTCTTACCCTTCTTTAAAGAACAAAGAGAAAAAATGAAGAGTGCTTCAAGGACAAAAAAGCAACCATGCCCTCTGTGAAACCTCCTGAGTATTTTCCTTGTAGCTATGATTAATACTGTATTATGAATATTTTCTGAAGTGTTCCCTTCGCAGGCGAAGTGGTTTCTGAGAATTAGCTGTGGCTTAATTGCAAAGCCAATCACATGATATTCACAGAAAATAAAATTTAAAGATGTGACTAACGGTACCACTCTACTGTGACTTTAACTACAGGACTGACATACCTCACCAAGTAGATCTGATCCTCTGAAAAACGAACTGTCCGGTTAACTCTGGAGCCTCTTTCTGTTCATTCATGCTGGCATGGAAAGTCAGCTAATAGCAGATGGATGTGTGGCTGAAGAATTGATTTTTAGAAATGGAGTCACTGAGGTTGTTGACTTCCACTGTCTCTGTACTGAGTGATGCTGGTCTGGCCTTAGAAGACTGAATTAAAAAAGAAGACTGATTGTTATCAGCATGATCACTGCCTTAGGAAAACGGCTTCCAAACTGAAATCACCTCCTGTAACTTCTTTGATTTTTTTTTCTGCTGCTAATTCTGTAATTATCTTGTGTCCAGTAAAAGAGCTTCAGAATTTCTCTATTGAAGAATCCAAAAGATGTATTCTTTCTTTCAGTGAAGAGAGGTAAGAAATTTTTAACATGCGCCCAGTCACACTGCTGGTCTTCTCATCCTTGTCACTAGTAAAACTAATATCAAAGTGTCTAATTAAGATCTAATTAATGATGAAACCTCTTTTTATATTTTTCCTGTGGCTGTCTGCAAAGTCAGGTCTGAGTTAAATGAGGAAAATAAGACTGACTGAGTTTTGCTGAGACATCACCTCTATTACCATAATGGCACAAAAAGTGCAGAACAATGCTGAGAACTAACAAGAAGTCTCTTCTGGTGAGGTCTCTGTGTGCTGTCTGATTCCGTAGACTAGAGAGACAACACTAAGATTCCCAACCACGTTGTTACAGACAGCTTGCTTGTGACAAAAAGGCAGCTAGATATGATGAAGCAAATCCTCAAATCCTCCTTAAAGTCTGCCAGATCAATATCATTAACAATGGGAAAGAAGCTTTTGATCAAGAATCTGGAGATGAATCTGTTACATTGCTGCCACAGATTTTGAAATGAAATATCTATTCCAGCAGCAGGAGAAGAAAAAGAAACATAAAAGATATGCTACCCCTTCAGCCTGCAGATGTTTTTGTAAGTTTTGTAAAACAGGACCATGGACAGGCCGTGAGAAATAAGCAACTGTGTTGCATGAGATATACACACATAGTTTTCACAACCATTATTGTCTATATGGCTACAAATCATCTATTTTATTCTTTCACTTTTAAATCTGATGTTGATAGGTTACATGTGTGTAAAGTGGATGTACTGGTTTTGGCCAAGGTAGTTAATTTTCTTCATAGCTTCTGGTATGCAGCTCTGTTTTGGATTTATGCTAGAAACAGTATTGATAATACAGGGATACTTTCATGTTGAGCAGTGCTTACAAAGTCAAGGCATTTTTTGCTTCTAACCCCATCCTGCCAACAAGCAGGCTGGGGTGCACAACAATCTGAGTAGGACACAGCAGGGCCAGCTGACTGCAACTGACCAAAGTGATGTTTGATACAATATGAAATCATACTCAGGATATAAATCTGGAGGAAGAAGAAGAAAGTGGGGAACCTTCAGAATGATGGTGTCTATCTTCCCAGCTCACTGTTATGCGTGATGCAGCCCTGCTTTGGAGATGGATCAACAGCTGCTTGCTATGTGAAGTGGTGAATGAATGCCTTGTTTTGCTTTGCTTGTGTGCATGGATTTTTTTTGACTTGTTACGCTGTCTTTACCTCTGTCGCGGTAGGCCTAAACAGGCCTCTTGGGCTTGNGGTACATTGACCACAAACCTTCTCTTTTCCAGTTTGGTTTGAGTTCTGTTAATATATATATTTAACAGTTATTTCCAGATCCTGTTATAACCTGTATATAGTTTCCTAACGTTGCAAAGAGTCTGTTACTATTGTTATTATTAAATGGTGGTAGGGGGTGGTGCGAGTTCCGATTATTTAATATTAATAAATTATATATTAATATTTTTATAATATCGTCTCGCAGTACCTAATTACCCCTCCCCGACAACCTCACCCCACAGTTTTACCACCTTTACTCTTCCAGTTCCCTCATTCATTCTACCATGGTACAGTCAGCAAAACATTGTGTGGGGCTTAGTTACCAGCTGGGATTAAACCACAATAGTGGGAAAAGTGACACTAAGTTCTTTTGAAAAGTGCTTTGATATCTGTAGAGGGAATTACATTGAAAGAAAGTTCTAGGTATTATTGCTCAAGTCTTTGAAGAGAAAATAAATCCAGGGGAAAAACTGTCTCTGGTCTTTTAGTCTACTTCCAGGATGTACTCACTCAGAGTTTCTAAACTTTTGATCCCAGTCATACATCACTGAATCAGACTATAGAAGCACAAAGTAAAAGGAAAAACATGCTGTCTCTCACAGCACTGTAAAGCAGGCAGCAGAGTTTAAGCACTGCCACATCACCAACAGCTTATTAACCATAATTAAAGTGATGTTGCCAGAAGCTATTGTGGTCTGCAACCAAATGAATATATGTAATTTTTTACCAGCACCACTCTGGTAGAGGGTACTGCTCTGGCGGAATCCCTGACATTCTGTGAAGAAGACACTTCTTGGACTTTGTTCTTTTCTGTAGCTGTGAAGCTGCTCTTGCAATAGATAAGAAAATGAGCCATGGAAAAAGCATGCCTGTTTTCTGACCACTCCTGTGTTCTTCTCAGTGTGACCCAACAATTTTTGGACAACAGTCAAGGTTATGCTTGGTGGAGCTTTGAATAATCTGATCAGAATGGCAATGTCCCTTATTACTGCAAGGGGGTTGGGCTAGATGACCTTTAAAGCTTCCTTCCAACCCAGTGTATTTTATAATTACATGATTCTACAGTCACCTCTGTTGGAGGTCTTGGTCAGCTCAGCTAGTAAGATGTTGTTTATTGAGGAAAAATGAGACAAAATATAAGAAAAAAAAAAAAGGTGTAAAGGAATACACCTGTATGGTCTATATGAATTTCCAGTTTAAAGGTACCTTAACTGTATTAAAACATTCAGAATAAAAATAACATCCCAATTTTCTGATTAGATATGCGCAGGCATGATACCCACAGTGCAGACTCGATTGCTTCACTGTTACACAAATGAAATTATAAGTCTTAGGAATTACTTCATTGATGACCTACAGTTTTTTTATAGCTGACCTGGAGCAATTAAATGTATCAGTTGTAGCTAAAAGCAAGGGGAAGTGGTATTCTAATGATATTAAGCAGTTTCTTCCTATACTCCTGCTTCTTGATGCTAAGGAATGTGAACTACAAAGGAGAGTTTAAATTATTTAAGTGTTATTTTGAAGAAAAAAAAATAATCCAGTGGTTGTTTTAAAATAAATTTTAAAAAAAATTAAGAGCTTTACAATTATACTCTAACACCTTTGCAATACAAAGGATTGTTTTAATCCAATTTGTCTTGCTAGATGAATTTAATGAATGATTTATTGTTTATAACTGGGCATGATTCCTGGGTTCTGTTCTACTTATACAGGTCTAATTGTATGATTTTAGGAGGCTCACTTATGACCACATTCATAAATGTAATTTTTGGTCTTTGGAAACAGAGACCAGAAGCAGATGTTTGAATTCTGAAGTGAGGGGGCACCAAATGCCGTCCACACTGTAGTATAATTGTGAAATATATATTGTCACCAGTTTTATGTGATTTAATACCACGTAACTTTGTTTAATTGATACTATATTACTACAATTAGAAATACTCCAAATACAACTTTTCTAAAATTCTAAAACAGAAGTTGTGAATGCTTAGAAAGAAGTGTCTTTATTCTTCCTNCGAGCTTTGGGTGCTGTCAGATAATATTTTTTGTGAGTAAATACTTAATTGCCTTCTGCCATAAGCAGAAAGGAGCTCCTTGCATCCATCTAGTGAGCAAGTGGCGTATTGACCGCAAGCAGTACACTAACCACAAAGCCTTCTCTTCAAGTTTAATCTAGTTCGATTAATGTATATATTTACTAGTTATGCAAAGACCCTATTATTATTAAATTGGTGATCGGGGTGACGCAAGTTCTGAATATCTAATATTAAGAAACTGCATTAATATTTTTAAAAATATCATCTCACAGTAATTAATTATCCCTCCACTACATTCCTATAAGTCATTTAAATGTACTAAACCTTTATGTTTGGCTATACAGTTGTACATCATCAGTGTTACACAAATTAAATGCAGCAGCAGCCACATCAATATTTTGTAACGCTTCTGGTGTTAGTGAGAGTTGGCTTTTAAATTATTCTTACACAGTTTCTGGCAGACCTCTGTTTCAAGATTTTCTATCAAAGATAGTTCTGTTCAATCAAACTGAGTTTTAGTTCATAGAAAGTTATGTGCCTTCATCTGTTTAGTAAATACTATCAAGCAAAATTTTATATGTTAAATCTTTAGTTCTGTATACCTAAATTCTCATCTATACCTGCCTGTATAACATTAACATTGTCAGTCAAATGGATTTATACTGAGCACATAAACTGCAGATGGACTCACAGACCTTTCATTCCTTATGTATGGGGTTTTTTTCACACTTCTAATGAGACTTCTGTTGTGCTCCAGTATCTATAGCTAATCAACTTATGAAGTTAATATTTTATTTACAATTTTATTGCAAACTGTCTTTAACAACACAAAATATATGATTGACTTTAAGGGCATCGAAAAATCACTCACTTTGCTCAAACAGCATTTTCCAATTGAAAAAACTTGCCATTCAGTACCTTGGGAATCTAGTGTAAGTTGCAGCTACTGTGCTTGGAATGTAATTTCAGTATGCTGTAAATACATTAATTCCCCACTGAGGATGGAAAGCATTTAAAAATATTGTGATAACAACCAGTTATTTTCAGTAATGAAATATCAGCATTTACTTAGTGGTTTCCCCATCACTGTAAACTAAAGCCCAAAGCTATTCAATCAGAGCATCTAAAGTTTCAGCCTGACAGCTTCACAGATGAACCTTTATTACCATTTTTTTCATATCTCTCTATCATGTGATTCTGAAAGGTTTATAGAAGTGGGTATTAATTATTATCTTTTAAAGTGCATTTTCAGGTTCACACTCAAAAAAATTTTGTGGTCTCACCACCTGTGGGTGCAATGAATTCTACTTTATAGAACACTTCGGTTTCTCCTTAGAAGTTTTTTGTCTGATAACTGTTTTTACATGTGGGACAGAAATATTTTTTTCAGCAGATTTTTTTTTTTTTTTTTGCAACACCTGTGGTGTTAGATGAACAGCATAAAAATCATTACTGTTGAACTAACTAGAATGACACAATGTCCAGACACAAATAACAAGTAGACTCTGGGAGACAGTGAGACACAAGTGTACCTATATTAGTGCAAAAAGATGCTTAGAGATATTTCACTGCCATAGAAATATCATAAATATCGAAGCACTATCTAGCCAAACCTCATCTCTCCAGACATGCCTGCACTGAGCAAAGTACATCATGGGACAGGAGGAAGCACTGAAATTCTAATTGTGCAGAATAAGCCTGATCCTTTGAATTATGGTTTCTGTACTTCCATGGCCCTCAATGGATTTTTCCTCCATAAACCTGCCTGGCTATGTTTTTAATTCATACAATCTGCACAAACATCCAAACTATGCAGCAGCGAGCAACAAGTTGTTATTACATATTGCATGGAAAACCAGTCTCTATTTGTTTATTTTCTGCATCCTGCCTACTCCTTCCACTCAGTGTCCTCTACTTAATGTAGGTCATTTCTAAATATGGCCATGTTGGATGACTGCCTAAGGCCCAGAACAGAGCAGGTCTATCTTTGACCCTCATGTCATTGATCTTTTTCTTTGCAGTCTTATGAATAGTATCACCTGAGATGGTGACAGAGTGCAACCATTTCTAAGTGGTTTGTTTGACAAGCAGTCTCACCTTTGATATCTTGCTGTTATGGGCTAGAATGGATACCTCCCCCAGTAGCTTATTGTAAATCTGCCCCAGGGAGCAAATTCACCACAATTCAGGATTTGGAAAGTCAGAAAATGAAATTGTGTTTTTACGGTTACATTAAATATAATAGCATAGAAAAAACACCACTAAATTACAGAATATTACAGAATATAGAAACCGTAGAGGGAGTAGAGATGAAGTGAGCAGTGCAGCAAAGCCAAGCAACAGTCAAAGCAGCAGTGGCTGGAGAGATAGCAGCAAGCACAACAGGAGCAAGAGACAGATACAAGCTGTGCTTCCAGATGCCAAGTTTTCAATGCTCAAGTGAAATTATATTAATTTATCTATCAGTGCCATTTTATGGTCTATCCCTGGTACATTTACCTTTTCACTCATGTACTTTTCCATTTTAATATCAGTGCCTAAGTTTCTTTGTTCCTTTTTTTTTTTTCATGTCTAAGCTAGAAATCTAGCTTAAACAACCATACCTGCACACATGTCTCACACTCTATTGATTATACAAATGATCACTATTTAAACTCTGCAGTGAAAAAAGAAAATATGATAAATATAAATCAGTTACTTTATAAATCTTCATAGGTCAACATTCCTAACAAAATGTCAAGCATCAATCTTTTACTCCTCCCTCTCTCATCTCAAGTCCTCATATCAGTCATGTTTGTAATGGAGGGGCAATTAATTAATGCGAGATGATTTTTAAAGATTAATGTTGTTTATTAATATTCAATATTCAGAACTCTCGCCAGCCTGATCACTAATTTTAATAAGAACCAGTTCTTCACATCGGTCATGGAAACTTTATACAGGTAATAACAGGATCTAGAAATAACTAGTAATAATATATAACATTAATTGAACTGGAAGAGAAGGTTCCTGCGGTCTATATACTGATCGCGGTCAATACACCACTTGCCCACTAGATGGACTCGAGTTTCTTTCTGCTTATGGCAGAAGGCAACGGTGAATTACAAGAGGCTTTAAGTATTTACTCATAAAATTAT
>WBNM01039198.1:0-144624 GCA_013399055.1 Ramphastos sulfuratus | reverse complement strand
TAAATAGTTAAAATATAAGATAAAACACTTCTCACTCACTTCTCAAGTCTCTGTCGGTCTGTGTGTCTGGTTGCATCTTGCCTTAACTTCTTTGCATGAAACCTATGTACCTGATCTAACCTTTTCTTCTAACGTCCTTGTCGGCGTTTGACATCTCACCTTAGAGCTCTGCAGATTTATTGTCTGAGCTATACAGAGATTTATCTGCTTACTTCTGAGATTGGGAGTGAGGGGGAGGAATGGAGGGGGGTTGGTCGGGAGCCTTCTTGGGCAGTCTGGCTGGTCAGGAGGGATTTTGAGCTTCTATATTACTTTTAACTTGGTATATACTTGTAAATATCTGTATATATTATATATATGTGCTTGTACATTTGCACACACTATAAACAGAGCTTCATTCCTTAACTTCCAGCCAGCTGAGTTAGTCTGGTTAATCTAGTGGTAGTAGGGGAACAACTCCCAAACCACAACAAGAATGCAACTCGTCTTCCCACAAAATTACTGCTGCACTTTGGAGGAGATGCAGTTAATGATTTTATCCATCTTCTTTTTTTTTTTTTTCCCACCCACCACAGACCAAGTAGCATTGCAGTTAGTTTTGTGCAGACCTTAAAATTCCCCTGAACTCTAAGAGGTATTCACTTCTTTTTCATTTCAGGAAGGAATTAAAGGCTGTGACCAGCCAGCTCCAGTGGAAAGCATCACACAGCTAAGCAGTACCTTGTTCTGCTGGTCATTACAGCTTCTTTTGTGCTACCTGGTATCTGTGTGGCACTCTTCATCCTCGAAAGATTGAAAACATACAGACAATAATTAATCTTCCCTGCACTGCTCTAAGGCAAGTAAACACTGTTAATCCTACCTGACAAATGAGAAAACAGCACAGTAGGGTATTCCTGGTGAAACTGAAGTTGGTGAGTCTTAATTTCTCCTACTGAATATAAGATATTTGTTTACATGTGATGTTTGCAATGCTTTAACTATAATGACTTGAACTTAGTGAGGTTTTAAAAGGTGCAAGCTCTAGAGTGGTTAGAGGTGAATCAGTATATAAACACTTCTGCTGGAATAGCTTTTTCACATTTGATTGTTGTGGCAGGAAAACTAATACAGCAGCATACACTGCTAACTGTACTGACTGCATTATTTTGGTTAATGAAAACCTCCTGCTCAGCTCTAATTATTTTTTTTTTAAGTATGGAAACAAATACAGACCTGTCCCTTAACAAAATCAAATGCATAACAATGGAAAAGTTAGCCAACTTTCCCACTTCCCTGTCTTTACTACTGAATTATTTAGGCTGGAAAAGACCTCTGAGATCATCAAGTCCAGCCTATGACCCAACACCACAACATGAGCTAAACCATGACACCAAGTGCCACATCCAGTCTTTCCTCAAACAACTCCAGGGATGGTGACTCCACCACAGAATCCAGGTTGGAAAAGCCCCTCAGGATCACCAAGTCCAACCTATAACCCTACTCTACAAGATTCACCTTAAACCGTATCCCTAAGCACCACATCCAAACAACCCTTAAAACACATCCAGGGTTGGTGACTCAGTCACCTCCCTGGGCAGACCATTCCAGTGCCTAATTACCTTTTCTATGAGGAAGTGCTTCTTAATTGGGACAGCAATGTGCCCTTGTGGCCAAAAGAGCCAATGGCATACTGAGGTGCATCAGGAAAAGTATGTCCAGCAGGTCTAGAGAGGTTCTTCTCCCCCTCTACTCTGCCCTAGTGAGACCACACCTGGAATACTGTGTCCAGTTTTGGGCTCCACATTTCAAAAGTGACAGAGACCTGCTGGAGAGAGTCCAACAGGAAGCCACAAGGATGATTGGGGGACTTGAACATCTCCCCTACAAAGAGAGACTGAGCGCTCTGGGACTGTTTAGTTTGGAGAAGAGAAGACTGAGAGGAGATCTCATCAATGTGTACAAATATCTGAGGGGTGGGTGTCAAGTGGATGGGGCCAATCTCTTTTTGGTGATAAGACAAAGATAACAATAAGACAAGAAGCAACAGCTACAAACTGGAACATAGAAGATTTCACCTCAACAGTGAGGGTGACAGAGCACTAAAAGAGGCTGTCCAGAGAGGTTGTGGAGTCTCCTCTGGAGACTTTCAAAACCCACCTGGATGCATTCCTGTGCAGACTACCCTGGGTGATCCTGCCTTGGCAGGGGGGTCGGACTCGATAATCTCTGGAGGTCCCTTCCAACCTCTAATGTTCTGGGATTCTCCTAATATCCAACCTACTTTTTCTAACAATGGTGCAATCTAACAACCTTTTTGTTGTCACCTCAAGTGTGCTGTGCCTGACTGTGTCTGCATTTCTACATTTTGGAATAAGTGGGTGAGAACACAACGAGATGAGTCAGTTTTATGAGACTACACTGCTTGTCATTGTTATACTTGGTTGAGCAGTCTGTGCTGCAGGGTGAAAAATACACTCCAGGATTCTACTTCTCAAGTAACCAGAAGACAGTGGCCATGAACTCTCTCCAAGTTGCCAGTCACACTTCCATTTGTAGATCTCTGGGAATTACAGGTAGCTCTAGAGTGTACTTGTAGAGACAGACTAGGAAGGACTCTAATGTATGTTTTGGTTCGGCTTACAAGGACAAGGCACCCCTGACAATGTAATTTACAGCCCTCCTTCTGTTTGCTCATATTAATCCCACATTACAAAGGAGAGGAGAAGCCTGCTGCATGGAATATGGCTTCCTTGTTTTGTGAACAGCTTTAGTATCTGTGGAGTGTAATGATTCTTGATAAAACGAAAGCAAGAGGTTTTTTAGATTGTACCTAGTTTGTAGGCTATATGGGTGCCCTGATACTGATGGACTCTTCTAGACCTGTTCAGAGCAAGCTCAGCTTCCTACTAGCCTATGCCTCTAGGCTGCCTTTTGATGGGAACCCAATCATGGAAGGGAGGGGACAAGCATTTGGAGCACATTCAGACCTTGCCCTGCCACGGAGTTTAGACAGGAGATGCACTGAGATTCCGTGTTTTGAGTACAAACCTAGAGGTCCAGAATCCAGCAAAACATCTGTATTCTGAACCTCAAAAGTCAAAGAGTTCCATGTGGCTCCACAGTTGGCACATTGTTTCAAACACCTCAATGCTGGAAGTGAATTACTGCTTAATGAGATCATTTATGTAGCGAAAACTACACCTACAAGTTCTACCACTTGCTGTCTTCCATATGTCAGTGCTATTGCTGTTTTAGTAATAGAAAAGGATGGGGGGAGAAAAATTAGTTTCAATGTTCAAAAGATTCTAAAAATGTTCCTAGACATGTATTTTTAATTCTGAATAGATAGCTAACTGAAAAGCCATGTCCAGATTCCTCAACCTCATTTGCAAATTTCATTCTGACTGGATTTGGGTATTGCCAGAGTTCTTTTTCCACTGTGGTAATAACAGAAGATATCACCACTGAGCACCACTTTTTTTCTTACTCTTAAGTATTTCCATCAACCATTCCACACTCTACTTGCATGAATCTTTAGTGGCCTGAAGCATTTTTTAAGACACTGACGTGTCTGAAAGCCATTATAAACTTTAACTTTCTAAGTGTAATGATGTTCAAAATGAAGATTGCTCACGACAAGAAGATGAAGAACATTCATGACAAGTTCTTGAAGAACAATCACCTCTGATGGAACAAATTTCTCTGCCCTTTTCTGGTATTTGAATTACATGTTGCTTTCCCTTTTTGTCATAGTTGGGTGTCAAGCAGTTGGATGCCTCCCAGCTTCTGTTAGCAGCTTTCTGTTTTCAATAAATCATTTCCTAGGCAAAATTTCTTGGATGATTGAATCCTCATCAGAGAGAAGAAAAAAAAAATACATAGTTTAAGTAACCCAGGTCTCCCTTTAGATAAGTAAAGCAGCCATGTGTCTATTAATCAGGACAGCAGACTACAAGGACAGATGCTTCTCTACCACCTTTCTTACTGAACATCAGCTATTGCCTAGAGCTGGGCTTCAAAGAGATGAATAGAGCCTGAGGAACTCCAACAGCAAGGCTATAGCAAGACAAAATCTGTGGGAGGAGGACTGGAAAGAGAGAGAAGGTCTTTAACCTCAATTTTCTACTAAAATAGGTCATGAGTTATTCACATCTGCTTGGAGCTAATGGACAGATAAAAAACCAAAGATTAGTTAATAGCAGCAGCATCTGGCACTTCTGCTTTCAAATCATGAAGAGAGGCAAATTAACCCTTATAATTATTTGGCACTCTACTCCCCTCCTCCTGTTTTCCATAGCTCTGGGTAGATTTGTCCCTGGTATGTATTTAGAGACTATACAGGAAAGACTACATTGGAACTATTTTGAGTTTTTCTAAACAAAGGCTATAATTAGAAGAGAATAAAATGCAATTTGGATTCATAATAGTGCATCTTCCATGAACATGAAATAACAAACTTGCTCTGGAAATGGATTGAGGTCTTCCTGATTTATGAAATACTCCATCCCAAAGCATTCTTTTCCCATTTTCTGACTCTTCAGGCATCATTTAAGGCTGGGGGAAAAACCCTTCCCAACTTCCAAGTTCAAGCCCTAGGATTTACTCTGTTCCCAGGAAGCTTGTTCAGATCTAGATGCTGCATAGAATTGTTACCTCAGTGTAAGACCATTACAGTCCTTTTTCTTTCTTCATTTGTGTTACCCTCCTGCAAGTGCATTGTTTCCAGTTGTTTATGTGTATTAAAGCAGCTGAGTTTGCTTGATCTGACTTTTAGACGGTCGTTAAATATATGATGCCCTCCTTCCCACTAAATAGAAGTAGTTAAAAGAAACAAATATATCTAGTTCAGGATTCATAGCAATTTCAGACTACACATTCAAGGAATTATTTACTTCTGTGGTAGTTTTTTCATCCTCCTCTGAGTTTTCCCCAGAATAATAAGGTATAGTTACATTGCAAGGCACGTATGAGAAGCAGAGCTCCAAATATATCTATGTGCTGTTTATATAGTAGATTGCAAACTTCTTCTGAATGGTTTTTAAATCAGGAAAGCCACACTACTTTCAAAGATCAGTACTAAAGAATGGCCTTTAAGAAAGGGAAGCCAAATTTTCCACAAGCACCAATACTTTTTGTATTGGTGAGGAAGTCAAAGAATCATTGAATCATCGAATGGTCTGGGCTGGAAGGGACCTCCAAAGGTAATCTAGTCTAACCACCTCTGGAGTCAGCAGGGGCATCCTCAACTAGATCAGGTTGCCCAGAGTTGTTTCAAGACATGAAGCCAAGCCACCTTTAGTGTTCCTTTTGCAGGGACTGTGCTTGCTGGCAGAGGTCAATGAGATTTTCAGCATGGCATGCTTCTCAAATTCAAAAGGATTATGAGTTGAAGACTGCAATGCTTTTATTCTGAGAATTTCTTGAATCATTCTCCCTCCTTGCAAAAATAAAGTCTATTTTTTAGTTTCCTTTCTCTTACCCAAAGTCAAAGTTTTGATTTCCAAATCTATCTGAATTTTTTTCTGTGCTTCACCTGCATCAGATTCAGAAACAGATGAAGCTATATGTTGAAGTTCTTTGGATTATTATCTTGAGGAGAGAGGGCATAGTTACTTTTTAGGGAAATGGAAAATGTAGACACAACATTCACAACATAAGCAGAAGAAATTCCTAGCAATGTGGATACTTCTGTGGAATAGATACTATGAAAGAGGTGGCACTGCAGATCAAAGAGGAAGGTATTCTCTGAGAAGTCCTAATATTAAGTGAAAAATGCAAGCAGCAATTCCATGTAACATTAAAATATTGGTCAGTTATGCATACAGACACAAGCCTGTGTAACTGATTGGGGGGGTGGGAATCTTGGTGTNTTGCAGCTGCTCCCTCCCTGGAGGTGTTCAAGGCCAGGTTGAATGAGGCCTTGAGTGACCTGTTCTAGTGGGAGGTGTCCCTGCCTATGGCAGGGGGTTGGAACTGGATGAGCTTTGAGGTCCCTTCCAACCTAAACCATTCTTTGATTCTATGATTCTATAACCATAAAGGAAAAGTCTTCCAGAGGTTAGAGAGCCCCAGGGGGATGGGCAACTCATCCCAGGATGTTGTACTCTGTTATTGTATTCTGTTGTCCTATCTTTATTTAAGGGATTGCACAGCCAAGCCTCGCTCTCTTTCTCTCCCATCTCTCCATCTCGGGATCATTATCTTACCTGCTTTGTGGGGGAGAAGTTTTCTCCTGGCCTTGGCTGGCAGTGAATTTCCAGCTATGCCACTGGGCCTGTTGAAGCCTGCAGTAGGCCTGGGTCTAAGGGGGCACAGTTCAGCCTGCTCCTGAGCCTGTTGAGGCTGAGTCGGGAGAAGGTTGTTGAAAGGCTCTGGTAGCTTTTGGCCTAGTAGGCACAGATGAGNTCAACTAGATCAGGTTGCCCAGAGTTGTTTCAAGACATGAAGCCAAGCCACCTTTAGTGTTCCTTTTGCAGGGACTGTGCTTGCTGGCAGAGGTCAATGAGATTTTCAGCATGGCATGCTTCTCAAATTCAAAAGGATTATGAGTTGAAGACTGCAATGCTTTTATTCTGAGAATTTCTTGAATCATTCTCCCTCCTTGCAAAAATAAAGTCTATTTTTTAGTTTCCTTTCTCTTACCCAAAGTCAAAGTTTTGATTTCCAAATCTATCTGAATTTTTTTCTGTGCTTCACCTGCATCAGATTCAGAAACAGATGAAGCTATATGTTGAAGTTCTTTGGATTATTATCTTGAGGAGAGAGGGCATAGTTACTTTTTAGGGAAATGGAAAATGTAGACACAACATTCACAACATAAGCAGAAGAAATTCCTAGCAATGTGGATACTTCTGTGGAATAGATACTATGAAAGAGGTGGCACTGCAGATCAAAGAGGAAGGTATTCTCTGAGAAGTCCTAATATTAAGTGAAAAATGCAAGCAGCAATTCCATGTAACATTAAAATATTGGTCAGTTATGCATACAGACACAAGCCTGTGTAACTGATTGGGGGGGTGGGAATCTTGGTGTTGTAGGTTAAGAGAAGTGAAGAGTTAATTGGTATGCTCTTGTGAGACCCCACCTGGAGTACTGCGTACAGTTCGGGAACCCCCAACACAAGAAGGACATTGAACTGTTGGAGCAAGTCCAGAGGAGGGCCACAAAGATGCTCAAAGGGCTGGAGCAGCTCTCCTATGTGGACAGGCTATGAGAGTTGGAGCTCTTCAGCCTGGAGAAGAGAAGGCTTTGAGGAGACTTTAGAGTAGCCTTCCAGTATCTGAAGGGGGCTACAGGAAGGCTGAGGAGGGACTATTCACAAGGTCTTGCAATGACAGGATGAGGAGTAATGGGTTTAAACTGGCAGAGAGGAGATTGAAACTGGATGTTAGGAAGAAATTCTTACAGTGAGGGTGGTGAGACACTGGAACAGATTGCCCAGGGAGGTCATGGATGCCCCCTCCTTGGATGTGTTCAAGGCCAGGTCGGATGAGGCCTTAAGCAACCTAGTCTAATGGGAGGTNTGTGAATGTATTCCTTTTGCTTGAATACCTTTTGTATATATTTGTAAATAAGATTTCCATTTAAACCTCCAGTCCAGTGTGGAGCATTTATATTTTACTCCTTGGGAAGGAGTAAAATATCTTCTCTGTCCTTTAGCCCTGGGCAGCTCATGGCTCAAAACTAGGACACTTGGGAAGATATAGCACTGAGCTCACACTATTCTTACACCTGTAGCTCCAATGTGTAACAAATGCCACGCATAAAATAGAATTATGCTTACATAAATTTTAAAATATAGAACATATATTAAGGGCAAATTTATTTCTTCAAATACAGATAAGTTTTAGTATCTGTAAAGTAAAATACCCCCCCTATATATCTGACATACAGGGTGGAAATCTTTTTCATTTGGATTGAATGTGCCAGGTTTTCTTCAAGGCAGAGAACATCTCCTGGAGAGCTTTGGTGTAAAGTGGTGGAGGTTTTGTAGAATCTTGGCAGATCTCTATTCCTGGAATTTTTTTAAGCCAAGTTCCTTGTAGCAGCAGAACATTACTGTGTGCAAAAAAACCAAAATACAAAAACATGAGAGGGAGACCAAGGGAGGTATCATTCTTGGCTTAATGATGGTTGTTTGCCTCCAAGAAATCTATTTAGGAATTAAAGCATTCCTGAAGGTTAAGAGAGAGCCAGCACAACCAAAGTGAGACACCAGATGACATCCAGGGAGGGACACATCTCTCTACACAAAGTGTGTGGAGTGTTACTGCATGGTCCTATATTTCTGTCGTGTAGAAAGAGTCCAAGGTGTACGGTGCTATCTATGTTCCCCTTAGTTCTAGCACATGGAATATTTTATGTGACACAGCCTTTCTGAGATGTCTCTGGAGTAGCAATGATCCTCAGTCTTTGTTCTTGTCTCCACGGTAAGCTGTGGTACAAAGTTGTACATAGTATCTCTCCTGAAAGAAAATGTCAGTATCCTTATCTGGTTATATCATGTTCTGCTTTGTTTTACTCTGTGGTAGATACTGGAGAGGAGGTAGACGAGATACTACAAATGCAGAGAAATATCTAGAGAGTGGAGGTCATGAGGATAACCCCTGGTGAAGGGTCTGGAGCACAGCCCTGTGAGGAGCAGCTGAGGGAGCTGAGGTTGTTTAGCCTGGAGAAGAGGAGGCTCAGGAGATCTTACTGCTTTCTGCAACTACCTGAAAGAAGGTTGTGGCCAGGTGGGTGTTGGTCTCTTCTCCCAGGCAACCAGTGACAGGATAAGGGGACACAGTCTCAAGCTGCACCAGGGGAGGTTTAGGCTGGATGCTAGGACGAAGTTCTTCACAGAGAGAGTGATTGGCATTGGAATGGGCTGCCCGGGGAGGTGGTGGAGTCACCGTCCCTGGAAATGTTTAAAAAGAGACTGAATGTGGCACTTGGTGCCATGGTTTAGTTGATTAGATAATGTTGAGTGATAGGTTGGACTTGATGATCTTGAAAATCTTTTCCAACCTGGTTAATTCTGTGATTCCATGACCTTGGCACAGTGGTGTCCAGTGATAGAACAAGGGGCAATGAATGCAAACTAGAACACAGGAGATTTCACTTAAACATAAGGAGAAACTTCTTTACTCTGGAGGTGATGGTGATGGAGCACTGGAACAGGCTCCCCAGAGAGATTGTGTAGTCTCCTCCTCTGCAGACTTTCAACCCCCCCTAGATGTGTTCCTGTGCAGCCTGATCTAGGCATACTAGCTTTGGCAGAAGGGTTGGAGTGGATGATTTCCAGAGGCCCCTTCCAACTCCTACCATTCTGTGATTCTGTAATCCTATGATCCTTATTTTCCTTTTTAATAAGGTATTTCTTAGCATGCAAGTACCATGAAAATTCAGTCCCCTTCCTTTTGAGTTAAATTGTGAACAGTCAACCAGTAAGTCTGATATCTACTCTCATGTAAAGTCATTTTTGCATTTGGGGGTGATGTTTTTGTTTACCTTTTGCACCTGAGGTGGTATTCAGATCAGTCTGCTTGGTCTTTGTCAGTAGCTTTGCCTTCAGCATAAAACTTAGGGCTCTAATACTTGCTTAGGTTGCAATGCTATGGTGGTGCTTTGCTCCAGGGAGACAGCAGAGCTGTTTTGATGCTTGAGAGAACAGAGGCCTCTCTAGGGAACTTACCTCTTTCTGTATATACAAAAGACTGAGGTGAGGACAGAAAGACTGTGAAGAAAAGAAACCTATTAGGCTCTCCCTTCTGTAGCATCAAAAGGATTGCACTGGCCAAAAACCTGTTAGGAAGTAGAGATAAACTGGTAACACACCAACAGTTCATTTCAAACTTGCAGACAAATTCAAGATAAACATTATCAGGAGGGATGGTGACACCATTTTACAGCGGCTAAAAAGGAAGGAAGATGGGCAAGCCAAAAATAGTTCTGGAACAGTACAGTGATTCAGTTTCAATTAAGGTAAGGGCTATCAGAAACTTCCTTCTGTTTTGACCTTTGGGCCAGGAGGCAAGGAAAAACACAGGTATCCTCCCACTGCAATTCTCAACAGGGTCCCATAGGAGCTTTAGTGCAGTTAGAAATTCTGAGGTATTACTACTCTAGAAAGATTAAAAGCCCTCTTTTTTCTGCTATGTATCATAACAGAAGATTAAAACAAAACTAAACAAAAAACAAAACAACAAACAAACAAAAAAACAAAACCCAAAACAAACCAATTACAATAAGTTAAGTTAAATTAACCTTTGCAGCCTTATAATACTCGCAGCCTGAAATACATTTTAGCCTCTCATCAGAACAGGTATTTCTATAAAGTTTGTAAACTATGGTGCACATTTCATTCAGAAATTAAATGTAACACAAAAGAATGTCCCAAAGGGCAGGAGAGCAGGACATTGATATGGAAAAACGCTTAACTCATTTTGGATACTTTCCTTTGTATATTCTCTGTGAACTTTAAGAAGTCATGTTTCTTAATTAAATCCATTGTACCACAGAACTCTTTTTCTGTAGTGAGCAGAATGCATTTGTATGTCATACTAGGAAAATATTACACTCTGAAGTCATGATAATACTATTATTAAAAAAAAAAAAAAAGAAAAAACAAAAGCACCAAAAAAAAAAACACCTCCTAATGGGATTCTTAAATGTAGGCATCTCAAAATGTGGACACTACACCATATTATTTTCTAAGATGCTTCTAGGCTAAGGATAGTCATCTTGAGGTGTCACTAATGAGGGATTCTCTGCTGGTTTGAGGCTAATTGGAATATTTTAATGAGAGAAATTAGATCATTGGTTGTGAAAAGAAAATAATGATGTCTGTATCATTCATTGGTTTGGTGAGAGGGATAAAAAGTCAAAAGGTAAACAATTTGTCCCACTCTGGTCTGGGAAGCTGCTTCCTTTCGCTTCTCCTTCCTTCTGCTCTAATATCTCTCCACTAAGCTTGGCTACAAATAACAATGTAAGCTTTGCTGGTTGTTTTGTTTGTCTGAGAGGGAGAAAGAGAGGGTGGCTGTGAGCCCTTTCTGGGCAGTTTCCTTTCTCCAGGAGGGAATTTGGATTTCTGTATTATGTCTAATTTGTATATAATTGTAAATACTTGTAAATACATGCTTGTAAATTTGGTTTTGCTGTAAACATAGCTTCATCTTACTCCCAAGCCATCTGAACTGGTCTGGTAAATTTCAGTAGTGGGGTGGGGGGGAAGTTCCTAACCCAACACATTCTTATGTAAATCAATGAATGATATGGAGGGGTGGATGTTATGTGTTAGCAAAGAAATCTACCTTTTCAAAAGCTCAAGTTAGTGGACTGAAACTGACTCTTTTTCCATAAAGACAGATGAGACCCAAATATTTGTACCTTTTTGGAGGTAGTTTAGTCTTTGATTTCCAAGGCTATTCCAGTAATTATGGAAATTGCAAAACTGCATATATGAATGATCCAATTAGGTAAGAAGGAATTAGCCATCAGAAATCTAAAACAAAAGGACATGTTGCAGAGGGGTTTTTGTTTCACAGCGCTGCTGTATTTTGTTGGAGTTACACATAAACATAAGGAAAAACCTTTTCACTGTGAGTGTGGCAGAACACTGGAACAGGCTGCCCAGAGACTCTCCTTCTCTAGGGACATTCAAAACCCACCTGGATGTGTTTCTGTGTGAACCTACTCTAGGAGATCTTGCTCTGGCAGGGGATTTGGACTGGATGATCTTTTGAAGTCCCTTCCAACACCCCTAACATTGTGTGATTCTGTACAGAAGGAAAGATAATTTTTCATTTTAAAGAGTGACAAGAGTAATAAAATCCAGTTACTTCTAATACTTTTAAGACACTATATAGTTTTACACAAAATCCTTTGTGATCAAGAGAGAATAAAGAAACAAAAAAAAAAGACAAACAAAAAAGCCAAACTTTTAAACAAACAAAGAAAAAAGCCCAAACAAACAAAAAATCAGACAAACAATAAACCAAAACAAACCCCAACAAAACACAGATTTGCATGAATTAATTTCCATAAATCAATCTTCCCTGGAAGATCACACACATTTCATAGAATCAGAGAATCATTGAATTGTCAGGGCTGGAAGGACCTCAAGGATCATGCAGTTCCAACCCCCTCCACCCCCCCCCGACAGGGAAACCTCNTCATGCAGTTCCAACCCCCTCCACCCACCACGGACAGGGACACCTCACACTAGATCAGATTGCTCAGAGCCACAGCCAGCCTGGCCTTAAAAACTTCCAAACATGAGCCTTCCACCACTTCCCTGAGCAACCTGTTCCAGTGTCTCAGCACCCTCATGGTGAAGAACTTCTTCCTAACATCCAATCTGAATCTACCCACTTCTTGTTTTGCTCCTTTTCCCCCAGTCCCATCACTACCTGACACCCTAGAAAGTCCCTCAACACCTTTCCTGTAGCCCCCTTCAGATACTGGAAGGCCACAATAAGTTCTCCTTGGAACCTTCTCTTCCCAGACTGAGCAGCTCCAACTCTTAGTCTGTCTCCACAGAAGGGGAGCTCCAGCCCTCTGATCATCCTGTGGCCCTTCTCTGAACATATTCATAATTCTTAGCTTCAGTAACATTTCTGACAATCACAACTACCCTACACTAGACCACATCTATAAAACCTCTCATCTTCTGTTATGAATTACAAAATGTATTATAAATTGAGAATTATATTACATTGTTATGCTTTGGTTTTATGTGGTGCTAATAATGTTGAAGATTTGAGTGCACTACAGGCAAAATATTCCACATCTTTTGAAACATTGAACTTCAATACTGAGCTCCTACTAATTACTTCAAATTAATGCTGAGTCATTTCTTTTAAAGAAATAATTCCCACTGCAAGGTAAGAAATAGCACAGTCTCAAAACCTACATAATATGGCCAAAAAAAAAAACCCAAAACCTTTCTCTCTATATTTTTAAGAGTTAGAAAGATAAGGATCCTTTATAGTAACATTTAAGATTTTATTTCAATACAGATTATTAAATTAATTTTATCTCTTCAGACTGCTGAGAGTTGAAAAGATAATGCATGTGCCAGGTGCTTTTTCACAGTAAAACAGATTAAACAATCCATTACAGTGGCAGAAGGAAGCTTCTCTGGGTTTGCTTTGCATAACTTCATTCCCTTTATAAATAAATTTATTTTACTCTAAAGTTGCCTACGATCAAGTTTAATGTTGAGCTCTGATAAAAAAATCAATCACTTTAAAATTATATGGTTGAGACTGTAGGGATGGGTGAAAGTGCCTACCCATTTTGCAGCTGAGCCTGTCTTATTTGAGTTAGAAACAGTTTTCTGTTTCAGTGCAGACACACTCAAAGGAAAAACAAAACAAAAACAAATAAAAAACAAAACAAAAAAAAAAGGCTGATGCTTCAATAAAGAGAAATCATCATCCATGTCAGGCATCTTCTCAGGTACACAGCTCCTCTCCTGTGGCCTAAGGAATGCAGCAGTATTCTTTCCCATTCCTCATATTGAGGTGTTTCACAACTACACAATATCAAGCTTTTCCCCCCTTCTGTAGCCAATCATAAAGCTATGAAAGCTGTTGCACTTAGATGTAAACCTAGGCTGAGAAATTTAATTTCAATTCCATTCGCTTTGCCATCTGTTTCATCTCAGTAATACAAGGTACTGACAGATGGAGATTCTGCTGTGGAGTTCATGCTGTTGAGCCATTGGCTAATAAACATGATCGAATTACTGGCAAAACCCTTCTACTCCCCAGCTAGATACCTACCCACAAGGATCTATGATATCTACATCCCTCCCTTGACTCATCCCAAAGAGAGGAAAGAGATGGGTTTTCTGGATGGAGAGAGACTGTTTACAAAGGTCTGCAGTGACAGAACAAGGGGGAATTGCTTCAAACTAGTGAAGAGCAGATTTAGATGTTAGGAATAAGTTCTTTATTATGAAGGTGGTGGAACACTGGAACAGGTTGCCCAGGGAGGTGGTTGGGGCCCCATTCCTGGACATACTCAAAGTGAGGTTCGAAAGGGCTCTGGGCAACCTGATCCAGTTGAGGATGCCCCTGCTGACTGCAGATGGGGTTGGACTAGCTGACCTTTGGAGGTCCTTTCCAGCCCAGCCCATTCTATGATTCTGTCTGGTCACATATACTGGAGAGTCTCCCACTCCAGAGCCAGTCATGACTGCACAGCAATTACTGTTTTGTGCATAGTACAGGTTAAGATATTTGGATGGGTCTAGTTACAGTGCACAGATCCTCTTGATACAAGGAGTCTTCTGCTGAGCAAGGAGTATTTTTTTATTTTACTTTCTTATTTACACTGCCACAGATGCATGAGCTGAATGACTAGCAGTAAAACACTACCAAACCAGTTATGGTTAATCCGATTAAGGTGCCAGCTGAGCACGGGAAGTTGACTGCCACGTAGAGCTGAGATTCATATATACAAGCACAGTATTTGTTGTCTTGACTTCTACACTGGAATCACTCTGGGCCCCTTTTCTACCATCAGTAAAGAGAAATAAATGCTTTCAGGAAATAATTAATTTCATGCTATAGTAGATATCTAGGTACAGATAAATCATACTACTTCTCTCTGTTGACATCAAAATGGCTTCATTTCAGTAAAAATAACAGCACACCTCATGTGCAAACCTGCACTATTTCTCAAATTATTGCTAACAATCAAAAAATGAGTAGTTTAAGAGCATAATTCCATACCCACGTCACATAAATTGCTTGAACTCTGCTACTTCTGTTGCTACTCTGAAAAAGAGACACTCATGTGGAGACTTCCTCTCTTGGCAGCCAAAGAGAACTGGTGTCTCCCAAGGCAGAATTGCCTGACAATAGGTCATGGGTATGCTGTAGCCTGCTACATTTCCTGAGGAATCTGCTCTCCCACTTTTCTTTGTGGGTGAAGCCAGGCTTAGCAACACCTGCCCTGCTTCAGTATAATGCTGCCTGTACTTGGGCCTCAGCTGTAACTGGCTGGTAGGTTGTGCCTGAAGCTTTCAATGGGCTGGTCTTGGAATCACCTGCAATAGGAATCAGTCTTGTCCAGACTGCAAACAGGCAGACAGGGTCTCTCAGGGAAAAAAAAGAGGGTTTCCTTCCTGTTAGGACAGCAAGCAACGGGCACAGTACTTCAGAATCTTGTCTAGATTGAGCAAAGCTGACAGGGAGGCCTGCAACCAAAAATATTTCTAATTTCCCTACTGCTGGTTTCATTGAAACAGATAAACAACAAAACTAATTCTGACAATTACACAAGGTGAGGTCCATCCAGTGACAGTATTTCCTAAAAAGAAGATGCAAACTGTTTCCTCAAGCATAAGAAGACTTTGAAATGAATCTAATCAGACTTTTTTTAGGAAAAGAATTCTGCAGGTAGAATACAATAGGAAAGAACTTAGACACTCCTATGAGGAAAGCAGGTATCATTTGCACAGTCTTACGCAGTTCTTTCTTCCTAACAGGCATCCATGGATGGCATGCAAAGGAAAATGAAAACTGTCTCACTGACATAGAAGTTCCCAGGTACCTCACTAATTCATTCCTTCAATAGCTGTGAATTAAGTCACTGCTAATTACTGTGGTCACAGTTATAAATGTCTTTTCCAGAGTATTTACTACCAGTATTTGTATTTACTACAAATGTTAGTTGCACTTCTCTCTCCTTTTTTTTTTTTCCTTCAGCATGAAATAATTTTCCTTCACATCTGACAAACAAACCAACCTGCACATTTTCATGATTCCTTTTCTCAAACTCTCTATTTATACTGGAGGAGGGGAGTGCAGTACTCTAGGCTTGTACCACATAGCACTTTTGTCAAAAAGATTCATTGGGAAGGTGTAACACATTATTAACTGTAATCCTTACACACTGGAGTAGTTTTGAAGGTGGTCTTTCTGCGTCAGTTTTTTTCTAGAGGTGATAGAAATACTTCTGCAAGCATTTTTTCCCCATTGTATATAAGTATACCATTTTTCTACAGCAACAAGTTTGACTTATTGTTTCTGTCTGTAGATTTAGTTGGATTCAGGTCTATTCCATTTCTTAACATCTGTAGAAGGGATCTTTTCTTTCTTCAGTGCTGTTGATTGGGGTTTTTTTTCCCCACAGCAATGTGGTAGTTTAGCACTAACACTGTAGCCTAGATCTTAATTATAAACAAGAATAGGAAAATTCCAGAGATGTGGAGTAGAAAATAGTAAAAGGTAAATAAAATAGGGGAGTGTATACAAAAGACAAATAAACTTATTTCATTCCATTCTCTTGCTGATTAGGATAAAGTTTGCTGCATAAACTATTCTCGTCTCCTTTTGGCTTCTTCTCTCTGTAGTTGTGCTTTGCATTACTCCCTTATCGTCTTCATGAGCTTCTGCTGGCATATTGCATCTGTGAGGTACTAAGAAGAGAAGGGAAGGAGGGAGAGAAGGAGGCTGCTGGTAGCCCACTCTGGGCTTGTCCAGAGGGGTGGGAAACAATTCTACGGGGTCCTTGTGTTGTTTCCAAATTGTAAATATATGTAAATATATATTTTGTACATATTCGTTGGATTTCATTTTAGTTTGCTTTTGTAAGTATAGCTTCATTTTGCTTCCAACCTTCTGAGCTGGTCTGATGATGTATTTTAACCTGCCATAAGCAAAAATGGTGCATGGTATGTTTAATGTTTTATACAGTTCTCCCCCTCCTTTAGCANTGGCTGCTCCCTCCCTGGAGGTGTTCAAGGCCAGGGTGGATGAGGCCTTGAGTGACCTGTTCCTAGTGGGAGGTGTCCCTGCCTATGGTGAGGGGTTGGAACTAGATGATCTTTGAGGTCCCTTCCAACCTTACCATTCTATGATTCTATGATTCTATTTTGTTTGAGCTCATTTCCTTCTGTAATTGACATCAGAGAATTCCACTCTCACATGAAGTGCCCATAAACAGTCACTTATGCCGTAAGTAGTGGCTTGTTTGAGTTGTCTTTGAAAATTCCCCAGCAAGCCAAAATTAGCATCTAATCTTGTTTTGGAAACCAGACATAGGAGTGTTTGTTAGGCATTTCCCTTTTGTGCCTCCAGTTCCTTGTGATAATATGACAATAACTCACCCATATAGTAAATCTGAAACTTTGCCATTACTTCTATAAATCTATATTAAATTATGTTATTCTATTGAAAAAAAATGCTAAAGACTAAATTAAATTCTTAGGGGGAAAAAAAAGAAACATTTTATGGGCATTTCCTTGAACATTGGTCCAGTAAAATGAACAAGTTTTGGAGGCAGCTCACGAAAGGGCACAGAATAAGAACATACCGACCCAAAACAAAATGGAAAGACCATTACTGCATCAAAAAGCTTATAATATATAACAAGAAGTAACAACTGGAGACAGTCATTTGGAAGAGCACAAGGAAATGATAGTACAGCAGAAGTATAAAATTATCATGCTATAGAATTGAGTAGTTTGTGTTGGAAGGGACTTCTACATATCATTTAGTTCAATCCCCCTGCAGTAAGCAGGGACATCTTGAAGCAGAACAGGTTGCTAAGCACCCCAACACAACCATGAATGTTTCCAGGGTTGGGAAATCTACCCCTTCTTTGGGCAACCTATGCCAGTGTTCACCACCTTCAACGTAAGAAAATGTATTCCTACATCTAGTCTGAATCTTCCCTCTTTGAGTTTAAAACCATTACCCCTTGTCCTATCACAACAGGCCCTGCTAAAAGTCTGTCCCCATCTTTCTTATAAACCCCTTGTTCAATAAAGATGTCTCTAAAAAGAAGAATTAAGGTAGATTTAAAGGACAATAAAGACAGATGTTTATAGACCATTCCAATAAAAATAATAGGTAATATAATATTAATCTTAGGAAGGAGGAGCCAAAGGTTTTTTTCTTTTGACAATAGAGAGGTACTTGGAGAGGCCCGGGAATGAAAACAAGCAATGTGGGTTTAATGTAATGGACATGAGATAACCAGGAGTGAAATGGGCAAAAAGAAAGCCAGGATTACATTTTTAAAGCAGTGTTTAGAAGAAGGACAAAAATGATTGTATGCTTAAATCTAAGAAAGGTGTTGCAAGGAGCTGGCAAGCTGCCATTTAATCAGAGGCTAAAGTTGAAAACAGTACACAGAATATCTCCCAGTATTAACACAGCCTTGATTTGCAGATGATGAGATTTGTCAAAATCTGAAGATGCCAAAGTTAAGCACTGAAGTGTGAAGTGAGGTGAGGGATGGTAAATGGGTTGGGAGAAAGAAGGAAAGCTGAAGTGCCAGTTATTTATGTTGGAGAGACAAGCTGAGAATTTGAGACATACTTTTGGAATATAGAATTAAAGCACAGTACATTGCCTGCAAAAAAATCAGAGTTAAATCTGCATCTACCTTGAAGTTAACCTAAGAAGGTAAAGAGAACGAAGAGTTGTGACTGAACCCTAGAAAACATAAAGGAATTTGAAGAAAAAGTCATTTAACAAACACACCAAGCAGCACGTGACTAAAAAGCTAGGAGCAGACACAGGAAAGGGCTCGGACTTGGAGGACAATGTAACATGGAGAAGGGTACCTTCTGGAAAAGAATACGGTTTACTCTCAAGGAAGGTTGACAGAGAGGACAAGCAGGCTGGATAGAGTACAGTTCTTGAGATTTGGATAGAAAATGACCATTTGAAAGTCTAGTGACAGGATTTTAAACTGAGAGCAAAATGTGAAAGCTGAGAAGGGGACGAGCACAGGCGTGAAGGAGGCGTGAATGCTGCAGGGTCTGGAGGACACGTGGAGAAGAGGTGGTGCAATGTCCCTGCTGCTGAATCCATCTTCCAGAGCATCAGTTGCAGAATCTGGATGGCTCAGGGACACGGGGAGCATCACAGGACTTGCTCTACAGCTGCTTTAAGCATCTCTTTCTCACACCACTGCCAAACATGTTCACAGTTGAGAGCACAGAAGAGACTATACCCACTACTGACTGCCAGAGAGTGAGAGGTGCAAATTGTTGAACTGTTGAACTTTGCAGAGGGTGGTCCAGACACTGACAGAGATCTCCTCTCTAGAGCTCTCTAAAAAAGGTGCAGAGGTACTGTATTCTGAGAGAACAACCAAAGGGAAGAGCAGACAGTCAAGGATTTGGAGGAAGAGATTATAGCCAAGTCAAGAGCAGATAATAGGTATCTGCTTATTGCGATGTATTTCCAGTGCAGTGCTCAGAGCTCCTGGGGTTTCAGCTCTGTCATTCGCAGAGCACTTTGCCATCTGCACAGCAAATGGTGTGAAAAGGTGTTTAATTCAAAGTGGCAATCATATAGAACAGTGAGTAAATGATGGACTCAGCAAGAGGGAGTAGCTGGTTAAAATCATGTATTTTTTATACTTACAAGAAGTTTTAGGACAGTCGATTAATGTCAGATCTTCCTCGAAATTCCTTTTGGTGTCAACCTCTATAAATCATCTGAAATCTCTCTCAAAAAAAGCTTAATTGTCTGATATTAATAGTGTTTTATCCCTTTATAATGCCCAAACTAAGAAAAAAAAATTGTAACTCTCTTCATCCACATGGAACCCTGCATACAACTGGTTTCTTTATGTGAATTTATTTTGCCATGTAATGTGGGAAGCTGAAGAGAAGAAATACTCAGTTCTGTCCATGGCATATAATAAATGAATATAGCACGTTTGTCTCTACAGCACATTTAATCATTGGGCTATAACAGGCATCACTGAATGGATCTTGCAATGTTTGCCACAGACTCCAAAAGATAACTGCTGTTTAGGAATTAAAATCAGACATTTTACACAGTCCCTTGTGTAAAATTAAGCTATATAACTTTACATATTTATAGCGTGATGTTTAACATGCTTTATCTACTGCAATGAAAATTTTAATGATGCATTAATATGTGTATTTTTCTTCGTATTTTTCACATTCTTTTTCATTATGCTTCCTCTGCATTATATCTTCACCTTTTCAGCATCATTCCACTATCCTAAACCAATTATACTTAGGACTAACTAAACGTATTGTTAGCAGTTGTATTATTTACAGACCTAGTCTGACTTACTTAATATCCTGATTTGTAGGAGCATTAATAAGCTTCATTATCATTCAATCAGAGAATGGTTTGGGTTGGAAAAGACCTTAAACATCATCTAGTTCCAACACCATTGCCAAGGGCAGGGGCACTTTCCACTAGACCAGGTTGCTCACAGCCTTCTCCATCCTGACCTTGAACACCTCCAGGGAGTGCACATCCACAATCTCCCTGGGCAACCTATTCCAGTGGCTCAGCACTTCTACTGTAAAGTCTAAATCTCCTCTCCTCAAGCTTAAATCCATTCCTTCTTACCCTATCATAAGTCCTTGTAAAAAGTCCCTCCCCAGCTTTCCTGTAGGCCCTCTTCAGGTACTGGAAGGCTGCTATTTAAATTATGTAAACTAAATTTCCACTGTAGCTTTATGCTACACACGAACCAAAATTTATCAACAGCAACAACAACAAAAAGTCATTCCTGAAGACATTCTAGCATATAATAATGTCCACTTTCTATGCGTTGGGAAAAATAATGATTTTTAAAGTCTTTCTCCAGAATCCAATTAGCAAAGAATTGATTTGAAAAGCTCTTGATTATTGTGCCCAAAGGGGAAAAAAAGTTAAAACAAAAGAAGAGTTTATAAGCTTGGAATTACTCTGGACAGAGGCAAAGTTAAATATTCCGGGATTTTTAATTTTGCTGATGAAAATGTTACAGAAAGTGAAACACTGAAATACTTTTTTAGCCACAACATCTTCGGGGGAATAAGAAACCAACATGAGCCTACTTCATTTGCTGAAATGGCTACACATCATCTTTCAACAATAGGTCTTTATTAGATAACTAAACATGCATTTATAAACTTGAATTCAGACTTCCACTCCTTAAAATTCTGATTTCCTGGTCACCAGCATCATTGAGCAACTTCTTATGCCTGATGTTCTGTTAGCTGTGACTCTGCAGGACATACTGAACATCCAATACAATGCAGCAGGCCTCACTTGTTCTTTCATTTTATGGAAAAAGATGTATGCCAACTTCTGACTCCTCTGATGAGCATCTCAAAATGTAGAGGGACTGATACTGCTGATCAAACCAGCTCTACATAACTTTCTCTTCTATGCCACATACACTGTAGTATGTTTTGACTCTGCTCTGGTGAGACCTCACCTGGAGTTCTGTGTCCAGGTCTGGAGCCCTCAACATAGGAGGGAGATGGACCTGATGGAGCGGGTCCAGAAGAGAGCCAGGGGGTTGGAGCACCTCTGCTACAAAGACAGGCTGAAGGAGCTGGGGTTGTTCTGCCCTGGAGAGAAGGAGGCTCCAGGGAGACCCAATACCAGCCTTCCAGTACCTGAAGGGGGCCTACAAGAAGGATGGCGAGAGACTGTTTGTAAAGGCCTGTGGCAATAGGATGAGGGCAATGGCTTCAAACTAGAGAAGAGCAGATTTAGACTGGATGTTAGGAACAAGTTCTTTACTATGAGGGTAGTGGAACACTGGAGCATGTTGCCCAGGGAGGCGGTTGGGGCCCCATCCCTGGAGATATTCAAGGTAAGGCTGGACAGGGCTCTGGGCAGCCTGGTCTACTTGAGGATGTCCCTGCCGACTTCAGGGCGGGTGCTGGACTAGATGACCTTTGGAAGGTTCCTTTCAGTCCAGACTATTCTATGGTTCTGTGTTGTTCCAAGTGATTTGCCCAACTTCCACCCAGAGCACAATGACTTCTGAAGAAGTAGCCCCAACCTGAGACAAGGGTAAGCATACCAATCAGTTATTTCCCTTGCATTATGTTTGTGGGGAAACCAAACAAAAATTCTTTACCTTTTTGGTTCAAGACTCATTACCTCAATAAAGCACTTGGTCCCTGGCAATAAATGGTTTTAAATCTGAAGCTAAGTCACCTGTTGATCTCCATACATAAAACATGCTTGAGGCACCCTGCACATGCTGTGTGAGCATACTGCATAATCTTCCTCAGTACCGAGGTCAGGCTGACAGGTCTGTAGTTCCCAGGTCCTCTTTCTGGCCCTTCTTGTAGATGGACATCACATTTGCCAATCTCCAGTTATCTAGGACCAGTGTATTTACCTGATCTTCCAGGGGCATTTGTATGTATGAGACAATTTGCTTCTTCTTGCTGAGACTGCCTTGTAAATCCTACACTTGGTTGTGAGAGGTTTTATAAGCCATTTGTAGGTAGAAGTGAGAAGTCAATAAATAGTGCAGCTACATATCTGACATATGGTAGCACAAATTGACTGAAAGTCTGAGATTGATGTAAAAAATTATAAAAGTATATGAATATACTGCTCATAGGTCTTGAAAATAAACTAGATTATTAAAACTAGTAGTACTGGTAAACAAGAAAATTACAATTAATTTAGCCACTCGTGTGTATTCCTATATCTGCTAGCAGCCAGCCCAAATGAAAAGATGAACTGCAGAAAAATTCCAGACCACAGTCTCAGCTCAGCCTCTTAGGTTCACAAATCCAAATTAGAAGTGTGACTACAGCTGCTTTGACCTCTACTTCTTTGATTTACTCATCCTGCAATCTCACTCTGGGCCTGAAATACTTCAAGAGCATACACTTGTACTTTCAGCCGGTAACAAGGCTGTGCATTGTGTAAGGTGGATGCTCTCTTTCTGTTCTGGCTTCTATTTTAAGGTAAACTACAGATGATGCTTCTTTTTGTTACCCACTTTAACTTAAATTGGTCCAATTTTCTAGAGGAAGTTAGAGGTTTCAAATCTTCTATAAATAACATCATCTTTGAGGAAAATAGGTGTTAAGGACTGAGAATACCTCAATATTCTTGAAAGCATCTTGCTGAGTATTTTTCAGTGTGACTGTTTAAGCTTTCAGGGCACAAACCCCACAGGAGAGAAATTAGATTACTTGCCTGCCTCTCCCTGCTCCTTCTTCCCCCTCTGGGAAAAGACAGGCAGGGGAAATAAGGAGAAAGCAAAAGGACTTGCACAGAATTGGAAGTTAAGGAAGTAATTTTAACAAATAATAGAAGGTATTATGGGAAAAGGGATGTACAGAGCGATTGAGGGAAGGGCAAGGGATCCCCACACAAGACGTAATGTAGGCTCAAAACACATGGATGCAGGCCAAACCCTGTCACAGCAGCTCCCAGCAACAGCTCCCCACCAGGCAAGAAGGCAAAGAGGAAGAGAGAGATACCCACCAAAACTTCCTGTCCCCTTAAACAGAGGATCAGCAGGAAAAGAGAGTGACCTAGGCTTCCACTTGCCCACCTGTTAACCCTTAAACCACAACATTCAGCTATGAACTGAAGCTGTTGTATTACCTGTAGTTGATTGGAAGCATTTATCTTAAACAAACAAAACCACAAGGATTTTTAATGTGTTTCTACTTCATTTCAAGTTATGATACAAATTCACTCCATATAAAGCTAAGAAGCAACATTAAAAAAAAAAAAGTGTTTGTTTGTACTTTGTAAAAATAATTCATTCGGATACATAACATCAGATTTATCCTGTATGTGTACAGCAAAACAGGTCTGTGTCTAGAAAAAGCATATCTGAGATCTTTGAAAGGTACTTTGAAGGAATGTACCTTTGTTGAAGAAAATTAAATAGTCATTTTGGAATATATTTAGGCATAAAGGATTAGGTGGTAATCTTAAAATGTGACCAGAGCAAGGTGGGAAACAATGGGAAGGAATAACCACAGGCACCAGTACAGGTTGGGGGCTGCCAGGCTGGAAATCAGCTCCATGGAGAAAGACCTTGGAGTGCTGGTGGGCAGCAAGTTCTGCATGGGCCAGCAATGAGCCCTTGCGGCCAAGGGAGTTAATGGCACCCTGGGGTGCATCACGAAAAGTGTGTCCAGCAGATCTAGGGAGGTTCTTCTCCCCCTCTACTCTGCCCTGGTGAGACCACACCTGGAATACTGTGTCCAGTTTTGGGTTCTCCAGTTCAAGAGAGAGAGGAACCTGCTAGAAAGAGTCCAGCAGAGAACCATGAGGATGATTGGAGGACTTCAGCATCTCCCCTACAAAGAGAGACTGAGAGCCCTGGGGCTGTTTAGTCTGGAGAAGACTGAGAGGAGATCTCATCAATGTGTACAAATATCTGAGGAGTGGGTGTCAAGTGGATGGGGCCAATCTCTTTTTGGTGGTCTGCATCAATAAGCCAAGGAGCAACAACTACAAACTGGAACATAGAAGATTTCAGCTCAATACGAAAAGAAACTTCTTTACTGTAGGGGTGACGGAGCCCTGGAACAGGCTGCCCAGGGACATTGTGGAGTCTCCTTCTCTGGAGACTTTCAAAACCAGCCTGGATGCATTCTTGTGTGGACTACCCTAGGGGATCCTGCCTTGGCAAGGGGATTGGACTTGATGATCTCTGTAGGTCCCTTCAACCTCTAAGGTTCTGTGATTCTGTGAATAGGACTTAGCTGGACTTCTAAACATATGTGAAAGTATTTTCTGTGTTCAAATATTTATTCACAATCAAGCAGAGTTCCAAATCATTCCTCCAGTGGAGAACATCTTCAGAACAATGTATCTTGAAGTTCACTGCTAATCATCCAGGGCAGCAACAGCTGTTTAGGTAGGACTTTTTGTCCATTCAGTTAGATCAGGTTGTAGTCTAAAAGAATTTTTTTAGTTCTTTTACAGTTCTTCTGGGTTTATTTTATTTTATTTTGAGGGGGGTGGGTCATTTGGGTTTGGGATATTTTGAGCACCAAGTACCCTTGCGTATGCTGGGTTATTTTTTTTCCTGTTGTTCACACTATGTAAAATGCACTTGATAAACTTTATAAAAGGATGGCAACACCTGCTTTGTGCCTTCAGGATCTAAGAAATCAGTGGATTTCTAACAGGCTCTTGAAAATAAGCAGTGTGCTTGAAGGGGTTCAGGACTGAAGCTGGAGTAGATGTATCCTCCAAGCTGTTTTTACAGATCTCTGACACCAGTCATGCTATCTAAATATCTAAGCCTGACCACGAAAATAGAAAATGGATCTATATCTTTGCATGCACAAAGCCTAATTTATGTTGCTGCTTAATATATATTTTCTTTTTTCAAGCAGTCCACAATTATTTGCCTCACCTTTGACTACTTTTACTGTATGCAACTTGTCATCTAAGCTATGTGGTATTGCTGCTGTTCACTGCCTGGGTGACAACCTTTGCAAACAAGAGGATCAACATCCAAGGGATTTATGGCTAGTTATATGAACCCCTTCCCTTTGCAGTCTTTTAAGTAGCAGATATTGGCAGCATGTTGGAGAATTTTCATTCTGATACACAATCTTAAGAGCTACTCAGGATATTTCATAGAAATACTTGCCAAAAGCAACTTTAGAAGACTCAGATTAATATAATTTACTGTTATCTAAGCAAATAAATTCTTGGTTTTAACAATGAAAAAATTGGTTTAAAGAAGAAAAGAGAAACTTCTCAAAAGAGAAGTTCTGCATGTATTGAAAATACAGGAATGGGGGGAAAAAAAAAAAAGATAAATTTCTGATTAACAGTTCTAGCCAGTTTCATCCCCAATATGTAATATCAGCATCTTATAAGTAGGCATTTTCCCAATAAGAACACATTTTAGCTAACTTAATACAGAGGTAGCTAATTTCATATGTCTACTGGGTCGGGGTATTTTATGAAAGTGTCTAATAATTGGAAATTCTTTTTCCCTCTCTTTAAAATATTGTAGATTTTTGCACTGTATTGAGTATGTCTTAAAATAGTGAGACAACCTTTTAAAAGTAAAATACATGTAAACTGACTCTTCAGCTTAGCAAGGAATATCATATGATAATTTGCTCAGAGGTATCTTTTCACTGACAAGTACTGTTCTCATTTTGGGGGGTTGTTGGGTATTTTTTTTGTTTGTGTCTTGTATTATTTTATTCATTTTTATTTTTAGTGGGAATTCTTTGGCCTTCACTCTTCCCTCCATTACTATGCCACATCAACCTGTCATACAGTGCCCTCATGTAAGCCTAGGAAACTAAAAATGAAAGAACAAGTTTCTGCACTGTTACTGTCTTTTTTTGTTCCTATCATCTTAGAGAATTCTCTTTTGCTTTTTGACGTCTTTATATTTATGCCTGACATGTTCACTATCACAATTCCATTGTTCTCCTCTGTTCTGCAAAATGTTGCCATTTTATATCTTTTCCGAGTCTACTTCTAATAATATGACAGTTGAATGTCATGGGACATGTCTGTAGGCTCCCCTGTTCTCTTAACCAAAATGCCTACATTGTCTGTATTAAGGTGAAATGGGATTCAAGAGATAACAGATTTGCATTTTGCAATGTTGATGTTTATCTTATGCTCAATGGCTTGAAGTCCAGATGGAGAACAGTGACATGTGGTATCCCTCAGGGGTCCATACTGGGACCTGCGCTGTTTAATATTTTTATAGTGCCATAGACAGTGGGATCGAGTGCACCAGCAGCAAGTTTGCAGATGACACCAAACTGACTGGTGCCAGAGGGACAGGATGGCATACAGAGGGACCTGGACAGGCTGGAGAGGTAGGCCCAGGTGAACTTCATGAGGGTCAACAAGAGCAAGTGCAGGATTCTGCACCTGGGCTGGAACAATCCTCACTATCAATACAGACTGGGGGAGGAGGAAAGAAAGAAGCCCTGTGGAAAAGGACTTGGGGGTGGTGATGGATGAGAAGCTGGACATGAGAAGACAGTGTGTGCTTGCAGCCCAGAAGGCCAATCCTGGGCTGCATCAAAAGAAGCATGGCCAGCAGATCCAGAGAGGTGATTCTGCCACTCTGCTCCGGTGACACCATACCTGGAGTTCTGTGTCTAGGCCTAGAGCCTACCTGATGAAGTGGGTCCAGATGCGGGCCATGAAAATGGCCAGGGACTTGGAGCACCTCTGCTACAAAGACAGGCTGAAGGAGCTGGGATTGTTCTGCCTGGACAGGAAAAGGCTAGGAATGGGGGGAATAGCAGCCTTCCAGTACCTGAAGGGGGCCTACAAGAAGGATGGAGAGAGACTGTTTGTAAAGGCCTGTGGTGATAGGACAAGGGCAATGGCTTCTAACTAGAGAAGAGCAGATTTAGACTGGATGTTAGGAACAAGAAACAAGTTGTTTACTATGAGGGTGGTGAAACATTGGAACAGCTTGCCCAGAGAGGTGGTTGAGGCCCCACCCCTGCAGATACTCAGAGGGAGGCTGGAGAGGGCTCTGGGCAGCCTGATCTACTTGAGGACGCCCCTGCTGACTGCAGAGCAGGTTAGACTGGATGACTTTCAGAGGTCCCTTCCAACCCAGACCATTCTGTGATTCTATGTCTAGTAAAAAAGTCAATGAAGCTGTAGTGTATTTCCAGACTGCAGTAAAAGTAGAATTAACCCTTCTATTCAAAAGATGTAAATTTGCCAAGTATAACTACAGGAAATAAAAGTTTTCCACTCAAGAGATGAAACTACAGTTGTGCAAAAGGAAGCAAGAGTCCCTTTGCTCTTCTCTTGCCCCAAGAAAACACACTGTGCAGGTGTATATTTAGAACCAAGGACGGATGTCATATGGCGGATCCCTCAGGCTACCTGACAGCCAGTAAACCGTTAAAGAAGGGGTAACAGCTGCTTCCAGTAAAACTGCAATGAAGCTGGAAGTGGATTAAACCCAAATTTGCCACCCAGATCTCAAAGGAAAAAGTCTAGAAAAAAGGCATCCTGTGCCTGAGGAAGCAGTTCAATACCATCAAATGAAAGAGCTCCAACAATGTATCAAAGACTAAACATGAGATAGTTGAGAGATATTTGAAGTTAGAACTACACAAACTTCTCACACCTGATGCAGTAGGCCACTCTGAGTTTTACACCAGAGAGTTAGCTGCCTGGAAACATGGCTACATCAACAAGAAAATACTCGCAATAAACACAGAAAATTACACAATACTAATGTCACTCTGCTTCACAGACTAACTAGGTACAGTTAATTTTATGGTTAAAATATATCTATGTATACAAATAGAAGATCTTCAAAGGCATGAAGATTTGCTGTGATTGAGTCAAATCCTCTCATCTTTACACCAACACTGAGAAAACACAGCAGAGACTGTTCCAGTGCTCCTTGCTGGAGTAACCCGGCTAAGAATTACATCATCCCCATTCACTAATCATGCTGTATGTGTGTCATGGTTTAGGCCCAGCTGCAGCCAAGACTCGTGCCGCCTTTCACACACTGCCCCCCAGCCCCAAAGTGGAATGGGAACAAAAAAATGAGTGAAAAACATAAAACTCCAAAGGTTTTATGTTTATGAGATACGGAGAATTTAACAGAACACAAAAAATGACCCTAACAACAGGAATGACAATAACGATAACTTTAATATGGCACCAAGAGTGAGCTGCTCAGATAAGCTGTGGACGCTTCATCCCTAGAAGTGTTTAAGACCAGGGTCTTAAGGCTCAATGAGGCTTTGAGCAGTCTGGTTTAATGGGAGGTGATCCTGCTTGTGGCAGTGGGGTTGGAACCAGGTCCCTTCCAACTCAAGCCATCCTACAATTCTGTAAATTGTAAATGATAATAAAACATGATCTGCCTTTCTAATGCTGTGCATGCCAAAACTCACCTTGAGTGCCTGGTCAAGCCCCCTCTCCCTTACATAGTCGGCATAATGTTTATGGCATCAAAAAACTCACTGGCTGGTTTAGCTGGCTATGCTGGGTGTGATGCCCCTTCCCTTCTTGTGAGAAAATTAACCCTAGCCTAGTTGTTTTTCTTTTTAAAAAAAAAAAAAAAAAACAAAAAACAGGAACTGCAGCATTTATGGGTCTAAGAACTAAAGTTTTGGGGGAATATTGTTTTTATTATATACTGTTTAGGAAGCTTATCTGGAAGCCATATACATGGCCTTGTTTCTGGGAAGAAATCTTTTGCTGGAGATACGAACTAGGAAATCCTTAGCATTCCGATGTCTCACAGCCTAAGCATGCTTATGGATAGCTTCTTTTCTGTCCTTCTCCCTTGACTTTAAATCAGGCTCCTTGTACTGAGATTTGCTAGAATGAGTTGGCTGTCAGGAAGATGGAAGATAGATGGAAATGAACCAAGAGAGCAAGGGCAAATACCTAAGCCTGGTGCACAAGTTTTACCACCCAGTTTTATCAACACAGAAAGTGAGAAAGCCACACACCAGTTGAAATAATCCTGCTGTGGGGAAAACCTTACAGGAATGCAGCTTTCCTCGCAGAACAGGGTTCACCAAATGTTAGTGTATTTTGCAGGGAGGTAGCAAAGCTGCTGAGGGAGAAATTCCTTCTGCTAGTGTATACACTGTGCTCTGGGGCACTGCAGGCATAGTTCTACCAATGTAAGTAAAGAAAAAGGTAGCAGCTCCTCACATTATTTTGTATTTATAGCTCTAGGCTAGAGAAAGATTGAAAAGGCCATTAACACTTGTATGTAAAATGCACTGTTCTGTGTAATTTCTTCTTCTAAAATGATGAAAAATACTTATTGTGAGGACTCGGACTGGTGGAGCTCATGAATGCAACTTCATGTAAGACTTGCCACTCAATCTTGATTTCTGGTTAGTAAAACACAGACTAGTTAAAATTCAAACAATATGTATTTTACATAACATTTGTGTTTGGGACAAGGTGAAGCATTATTACCTACTCACGTTAGTCATTTTCTGACCTTGAGTAACAGAAACACAAATTGCTATTAGCGGCCATCAGATGGAAATATTGCTTTAAGCTGTATCTTTCAAAACAGCCAGCTTCTTCTTCCATGCTGTGATCTTCCTCATGAAGGCAAAAGTAAAAGGGTTTTAATGTAACAGGGTTTTACTTGGTGTTAGTAACAGACTTAGTAGGTAGGTAGCCCTGATAATAGCCTGCAAGCTGTGAAAACATGTGTTGAAGAATTTGTAAAAGAAGCAAACCAATATTGTAAGGTTGAAACTGTTGGAAATTCAAAGTGAAGCTGAAGTTTTTAGAGACTGAGACAACCATGTTATATTTAGTTGTCTTTATTTCCTGAGATCAAAAGTGAAAAATCTTAAAATACAGAGTTGATGCATTCTAAATCGGGAAATATTAAAATTACAGTAACATTTAAAAATCTGTTTTGAAAAATGCATAGGCAGATTAAAGAAGCTCAGATAAACTTTGAAAAAGAAAGCAAAGCTTTAGATGCTGCTTCAGACTAACAGCGCGAAAATTAGTGATAATGAAAAGCAATGCGACTTCAAATTTGCCAGGATTTAAGTGGTGGTAGCTTCAGAGATTCAAGTCCAGCACTGCATGACTTTTTTTCCCTATTACCCAGGACCTTAGAGCTGTGTTTGAAACATTTCCTCTTTCTGCGTATATTTTAAAACCTAGAAAGCTTTTCCAGTTCTTCAGGAGAGTGATCCATTTGGCAAAACGTAGAGATTTACTATTGTAAGGAGGGTCTTGATTTAGGAAGTGGGAGACTTGGTTATTTCCCCAGAACTACTGTAGCCACCTGGTGAGTTACTGTTATGGGCCAGGCTTAGTCTGCCCTTTTGCTACCTCTTTCAAATAACGAAGCATTCACTGTTGTTGGATTTGTGGGGTTTTTTTCCCCCCTACCTTAGCTGACATTTGCAGTCATTGAAATATAGTTAGATACTCTGATTCTTTAGCTATGTTGGGACTAATAAAGAAACAGATTCCAAAGACAGTTAGCTCTAGCCTACTTCAAAGAACCTACATGATTTCAATTTATGTCCCTGAAGTATCTTCAAGGGGAGTGTTGGCTGTTGTGCTGGTTTAAGGCTAATTGGAATATTTTAATGAAGAAAACTATACTGTAGGCTGTGAAAGGAAAAACAAGGGTGATGTCCACTTCACTCATAGGCTTGCTGAGATGTTTAGGAATAAGTACTCAAAACAATAGATAAGCCACTTGGGCTTGTCGCAGTCTCTGTCGGGCTTGTCGCACTCTCTGGGACACTGTGTCTGGGGCTGTTAGCAACTTCTGGCTTCTCCTCTCTGACAAATTAATTTCACTAACCACTTTTCTTCTAACTCCTCCTCTGGCCGATCCTCAAAACCTTGGGGTAAGGTATAGGGGTGGGGAGAAGGTGGAAGGGTGGTTGGGAGCCCCTCCTGGGGTCTCTGATTTCTGGGAGGGGTGTTGTGTTTCTGTATTACCTTTACTTTGTATATTTCTGTAAATATTCCTGTATATAGTGTATATATCTGCTTGTACATTGTGCTGAGCTGTAAATATAGCTTGATCTAAACTTCCAGCCGGCTGAGTTCTAGTCTGGGTCATTTTACAAAGTGTGGGGGGGCGGGGAACTCCCACATCAGCTGTTACGGAATCAGTGTCCTCTGATGAGAGAAAACGTTTTGAAAAATAAAGTCACAAATTACAATGAAATTACTTGAACCTTTTCAGTTCTACTGATCTAGCTGTCTCCAGTCCTGAATCTCTAACTTTGCACTGAAACATGTTACCACTTTTTATGCTCTGGACCAGAAATGAATCAGGTTTCTCTTTACTTTTCTTGGAAAAAAATATTCATACAAGATTGACCTTGTCATTTCAGTTTACTCACTTTTTATAGAAGGAAAGAGTAAAATAAAAGCTCTTTCCATGCACATTCCTGCTATATAACATCTTCTTGAAAAGGGCAAGTTGTATATATAAACCACTCATAATTTTACAAGATCAAGGCTAAGTTGATTTTTGAGTAGTTCTGATTACACTACATTGTGCTAAACTGTTTTCTCTAACTGTGTAATCAAATACAGCATAAACCATCTCTTGCTAGCAGCTCACAAGTACCAAACACCACAACCAATAACTAATAAAATATGGAGGTATAAGCTCAGGAACAATAACTGTAAAAAGTGTTAAACATTCTTTCAGCCCAAATCTTATCAAATACATATTAAAACTTAGAGCTTTACAGATGTGATAGCACAGTAACTTTTAAAACAGCAGCTTACAAAAGAGTAAAGAACAGTAGAGAAATTCTGCAAAATGTGGCAGTTTATGCAATGTGTCTGCAGCCAGATATGTAAAGGTTAATTTTCTCACAATGGGTCTGATAGATAGTATTACAGAAAGCAGGCTGATGCACTTTATTCTGGTATGTCAAGTCTCTTACATAAAGGAGCTTTTTTACATATGTAAGAGAACAAATATGCAATTATGCAAAATAATCCAAATACACAAGTAAGCAATTTCAGCTCCAAAGCTCATACTCTATGTGCTGTAAGCACAATGCAATGAACTAGCCTGACCTTCTGACATTGTTCAGCCTCAAGAACTGTGACTCCTAACTCTTGCACCAAAACAAGTAACCGTATCCTGAGCTGCATCAAGAGAAGTGTGGCCAGCAGGTCAAAAAGGTGATTCTCCCCCTCTAGTCCACTCTGCTGAAACCCCACCTGGAGTACTGCATCCAGTTTTGGAGCCCCTATTACATGAAAGATATGGACGGGCTGGAACATGTCCAGAGAAGAGCCACGAGGCTGATCAGAGGGCTGGAGCTCCTCTCCTATGGAGACAGACTGAGAGAATTGAGGCTGTTCAGTCTGGAGAAGGCTCTGAGAAGACCTCATTGTGGCCTTCCAGTATCTGAAGGGGGCCTACAGGAAAGCTGGGGAGGGACTTTTTAGGATGTCAGGTAGTGATAGGACTAGGGGGAATGGAGCAAAACTACAAGTGGGTAGATTCAGATTGGATGTTAAGAAGAAGTTCTTTACCATGAGGGTGCTGAGACACTGGAACAGGTTGCCCAGGGAGGTGGTGGAAGCCTCATCCCTGGATGTTTAAGGCCAGGCTGGATGTGGCTCTGAGCAATCTGACCTAGTGTAAGGGGTCCCTGCCCACGGCAGGATTGGAACTGGATTCTTGAGGTCCCTTCCAACCCTGATAATTCTATGATTCTAATGTCTTGAGAGAGAGATTCAGCCTCAGTTTTACAATTCAGGCTGCATTTGCATTTTATTAATTGTTGTTTATCACTGTATTTGTGTAGCGCTCAAATAAGCTTCAGTCAACAACTATGATCCTGGACTCTCTAGCACTTGTCCCTACATTTCTTTCCCCTCAAAAGCCATCCAGTCCAGTCATCCTTCCTAAGAAGATGACAATCTTCAAAAGCAAAATCTTCACCTTTCAGATTGAATGTCTCTGTATATGGCAAGGATTTCTAGGTGCACAGTGTGAAATTTAAGCCCCTTTGAAACTACTGTACATGCTGCCATTGGCTTGATAGCACAGGAGTGTACTCCTGAAAAAGACTAGAGAAATTTTTGAGATGACATGGTCTTTATCTTGCATACCTGGTATAGTTTACGTTCCTTCAAGGCCATTAGTAGACTGTGATTTGGAGAAGCAGAGAGATATTTCTAAGGAGAACAAAAAAGAGGCCTATCCTCTTTACAGATGTACACCTCAGAGAACTCATATTTTCATTGCATTTTCATATTTTCAAATGCATTTTCATTTTGGATGTAAATAATTAAGGAAAGTGCTCTACTGTGATACACTTGAAAATCTTATCTGCTCCACTGAGACATTAATTAACTATGTATATCACTGTCAAGGATCTATGACGCTACTATTGCCATAAAGTCCCAACAGGACTGCAAATCAGCAGCAAAGGCTTAATCTCTTAAATATAGGCTTAATCTCATAAGTATACGCTTAAACACAATCCTATCAATCAAAGAATTAACAATGGCTTTATGTCCTATTGGCTTTATAGCCTGTATCGTTCAGATTTTAATGGCAAAATAAATATAAAATAGAAATTATTTTTGGCAACTCTAAATTTCTAATGTAATTTCTAATTCCTGCTTTTCAGGCCATCTTCAACCCTACAAAAGAATCATCAGAAACTATAGGTTACAGCTCCTGTGGAAGTACTTAAATGTTCCACAGTATTTGTATATTTCCTAATTTTCACCATTTCTCAAATGATAACAGATTTCTGTAACAGCAATGTGAACATGGAGGAGTGTCTGTCTTAGCTTAGCAGTTTGTGGCTTCCCTCACTACTTCACATGCACACTTGCCACCCAGGTATCTTATCCCTACTGGATTTGCTTAGATTCAGACTGCCTGATCCAGCACTTAAGAGTCTCCAAAGTTATCACTTCCTTCTTCCTTTTCCTTGAGGATCAACAGTTTGTGCAGATTTCTAACATGGCCACAGAAAGTGACCTTTTCACCTCCTACAACTCTTCTGCTGGGTGCTCAGAGTTCACTCCCCTCTGCTCTGCAGGAGCATAACCTATCCTCAGGAGAACACACAGATCAGTAAGGTGAAGAAAGGTTATTCAGTCATACAAGTTGGTGGTAGTGCAAGTTACTTTATGTGTGGAAGACGGGAAAGAGATGCTGGTATTTTAGCTTTGTTGCGGTGGAGTAATTCAATAATTTTCCATTACATTATTAGTTTTTAGATAACTCGAGCTGAACTGGAGTGAGAAACTGTAGACAATACATGGGAAACTTTCATCACTACAGACTGAAACTCAGTTAGATGTTGCTGAATTAAATGGTTATGGTGGGTTGACCTTAGCTGACTGCCAGGTCCTATTCACTTTCCCTTCTAAACAAGAAGGAAGGAGAAAATAAGATGGCAAACCTTGTGGGTTGAGAGAAAAGATAAGGAGATCCTGTATGAATTGCCAATCATGAGCAAAACAGATTCAGTTGCACGAATATAATTTTAATTAATTACAAATTAAAATTGAGTAGGAGAATGAGAAACAGAGACGAAAACTATGACGTCTTCCCTTCATTTGGCCCTTCTCCCAGGCTCAACTCCCTCATTCCTAACTCGGCTGCTTCCTCCTCTCTGACAGCGTAGGGGGACGGGGAACGCGGGGCTGTCGCCAGTCCGTAACAACTCCTCCTCTCAGCCGCTCCTTCCCGCGCTGCACCTTCCCTTCTGCAGCCCGCGACTTTGTCACGGGTTGCAGCTCTTCAGGACGAACTGGCTGCAGTGTGGGCTTTGCAGGGTCTGCTGTATCCCTTAGGGGCTGTCTCACCAGGGTCTGCTCTGTCCCTTAGGGGCTGTCTCACCAGGGTCTGATCGCGGGCCCGCAGGGCCATCTGTGCTGGAGCGCCTGCAGCGCCTGTTCCCCTCCTCCCGCATTGCCCCGGGGGCTGGCAGGGCTGTTTCTCACCCTGCCTCCCTCAGCCCTGGCTGCTGGGCAGCCTTTCGCCCTTTCTCATCCAGGCTTCCCCCAGAGCAGCGTGCACGCGGCTGAAGGCCTTAGCAGTGCCCCGCGGTGGGGCGGCCGAAGCCGGCTGGAACCGGCTGGAACCGGCTGTGTGCCTCACGGGGCAGGCCTTGGCCGCTTCTCGCGGGGACCGGCCCTGCCGCTCCAGCGCCTTGCCACGTAGCGCAGTGCGGCTTTCGAAGCTTTTCTTCTGGAGAAAAGGCAAAATACTGTTCCAGCATTTGCTCAACGCATGTAATGTGGCCTTGCTGATGCATTTTTTTCTCTTGATATGAGCGTTACAGGTAAGCCAGTATTTTAAAAATCCAAACACCATCTCCCGAAGTTTAGCAAACAAAATGGGGGGAANAAAAACCCCAAACAACCCAAACCCAGCACCCACCCCCTTCCCACACACATTTACGGTTTCTGATGAACTAAGCATTACTCAGCAGAGTTCTCTTTAAATTGAATCATGTCTATGAAATGGTTTTGCTGCTCCTTAGCTTTTAACTTTTGCTTTTCACTGATGGGCATGCACAGGGAGACCTGTCTCAGAATGTGTTTGCACTCAAAGTTTCAGTATTTCTTGTTTTATTCAAATTACGTGGAGATGGAAGGTAATTACTGGTTTTGACTGTAGACTTTGTTGAGGACTAAGATTTCACTGTCAAACCTTGTCAGTATTTACAAGATATTGCTGGTCAGGGAAAAGAGCAAGTCCAGTATTCATAGGTGGAGAGCTGACCTGTTTCAGAGCAGAAAGTGCACTTAAAATCCTGTTTTCTCTGAAAAACAGAAACTGAATGAAGAGGATCTGAGCTCTACTTTTGGTTCAGACACTGGAATCGTGTGGAGGAAGTGCTCCAATTTCGGTTTTTTGTCTCTCCTTTGTCATGTCCATTTGGAGTGGTAAGTTTTTCTTACTCTGTATTTGAACAATACCACATAGACAGTTCCTACTTCTAGCTGCTATTGTAATAATAAATAGAAGGTATAAACAAAATCTGTATACAGATGTAGCCCTTCAAATACCCACACTAGCATTTTATTTTGGATACTAATTCAGGATACAGCTTCATGAGAGATTAAGTAAGTCTAAATGTCACTGCACCCTTTGCTCTGGCATATTTGCTTATCTTTGCTCTCTGATGTGTCAGTTCACTTGCAAAGTCAGCAGAAAACTAACCCAAGAAAGAAATAGAATCGTTTCCTGCAAGCTCAGTAAGTTGAATTAATTCATTGGAAGGCCAAATAAATGCTGGAACTGCTTAGAGGAAGAGAGAGGGAGGTGGGGAACTGTCATAGCCCGAGTTAAATCAGTTTATGCTGTTCTAGAATTATTTCTCGTTCACCAAGAAAAGCTTCATGGAAAATGTATGTTAGCCATGCTAATGTATCTCTTGTATTTTATTCTTGGTGAACATTTGATAAGTAATATTTTTCTGGGACAAAACTGTGAGCTCCAGATTAATGAAGAATCAGCTGGTTAAGCATTTGCTAGATTTTTAATACTAACAATCTAGAAAAGGACTGGTTTTTTTGCTTAGTTCTCCTTTACTTCTAGATTCCAGTCACAGAGATTGCTGAAATCTTTCTTCCCCCCTCTCTTCTGGAAAAAGAAAAATACCCAGAAAATTCTTTAATCTTACCACTTTCATAGTGAATGCCTACTTCCATAAACACAATGGCAGCAAACAGGCTAAGCAAAAAGTGGAATCATTCTTCAGTGGGATGGGGAACCTACTTTTTTTTATTTGCTTTCTTAAAAGATTAGTAATATCTGCCTTTAGATGATTCAGCTCTTCAAGACTGCTAACAAAATCTTTAGGAGTGAAATGATAACCACAGGAAAGAATGATACAGTTAAGAAACACTTGAGACATCTAGACATACAGAATTCAGTGGGCTGAGATGGGATGCGCCCAGGGGTACTAAAGGAGTTGAGAAATTGTCTTTAGGTTAAGACAACCCCATGTTGTGTACCAAAATAGACTGTCCTGGTTTTAATTCAGCCAGCTACTGAGCTCTGAAAGTTTACTCATGACTTCCCAGTCAGGGATCAAACCCAATCACTAGGAAGTTCGGAATTATTTTACCAATCTGTTCAATTTTAATCATCATTACACAAAAATTTGCATTTAAAAGCCCCACGAGTTTGATTACAAATAATCATTTTCACTGAAACTCCTTGTAGGGGCCTTCATCAAATGGAAAAAGGAGTGGTGGTAGTTTTTCTTCTGATTTTATTAGGGGACAGAATAATTCCATAATTCTGTGCTTGTGCTCATATGTCAAAGTATTCAGTGAAAACAGAGTGGACTGAGGTTTTTTTTTCATCAAGGAAGTATATTAAAAATGGAAATGGTCAGTTGGGAGGAGAGTTATTTGTTTTACTACATTTACTTTTACGCAGTTAGCAGTGACACCAGGAATAGTTGATGTATCTAGCATGATCTAATACGAACTATAACTGCTATGAGGGTAGGCTGAGGGAGCTAGAGAAGAGAAGACTCCAAGGGGATCTTAGAGCTGCCTTCCAATACCTGAAGAGTACCTGCAGAAACGCTGGAGAGGAACTTTCCATAAGGGTGTCTAGAGACTGGACAAGGGGGAATGGTTTCAAGCTGAGGAAAAGTAGGCTTAGACTGGATCTTAGGAAGGAGTTCTTCCATACAAGGGTGGTAGGATGCTGGAATAGGCTGCCCAGGGAGGTTGTGGATGCCTGCTCCCTGGGGATGTTCAATGCCAGGTTGAATGAGGCCTTCAGAAGCAGAGTCTAGTTGAGAGACATCCCTGACCATGCTGGAAAGGTTGATGTATGTGATCTCTGAGGTCCCTTCCACCCTAAACCATTCTATGATTATAGTGATTCTAGTGAGGGAGGACAGTAACAATCCCAGTCCCATGAGAGTTGTCTTGATTTAAGGGCACATTTCTGGATCAAATCCCAGGGTAAGAATGTCAAATGCTTCTACAGACAAGGTATTAAGTTAGAAGAAAGAAAAAGGTAAGAGATTGTATTAAACATAGAAACTGCTATGTGAGGTGGGGTGGTTTGAGTTTTTTGGGGGAGGGGTTGTATGTTTTGTTGTTTTATGTTTAGGTTTGGGAGGGTTTTTTTTGTGTGGTTTTTTGTTTTGAGGTGGTGTTTTCATTAGAAATATGCTTCTGTCTTGCTAAATTAGCAGAGATTATCCTCAGTGTAACACTGTCTCATTATATATATTTTAGACTTAAAAATGAAGCAGTTTAAGTTTCTATTTGTTGCTGAGCTTTTCATTGTCCTTTTAAAACTATGAACTTATAACATTAGTTAGAATCTCCAAAAATATAATAACTTTATTTTCAGTGTAACTGGAGGCTAGTGCTTTCAATATGTTGAGGACACGCATTTCCTGTTAATTTCTGCTTATCCACAGTATGTGAATTGAATATACAGAACTGTACATAAGGGATTTCAGTGCCCTGTTTCAATTAATTTGTAGTGATAATTGGGAATCAGAACTCTTTGTATGGCTTTGATAACCCAATAGAAATATTTTAAGGAGACCTATAAATGTGTAGGGAAGACTTCCCCAGCGCACGTGTTGCTTTTAAGACAACTACTTATGCTCTTTCAGTCAAACCACCTTTCTCATCATTTGCATCCAACTTGGGGTGTAATTGAGAATCCTCTCTGAATGAAGCAGGAGTCTTTCAAAAGCCTCAATGGAAGTCAGTGACCAACTGGGAAAATGATAATTCTGTCTTGATAGATGAGATCTTCACACTTTCTATTCCCTGGCTTAATCAACACTCCATTTTGAGGAAACAGGATAAAAATGAGAGAGAGAGACAGCCCAGTTCTAGCCTTCTTTTCTGCCAATCCTAGCTCAACAGACAGCGTTCCCTGTATTCCCAAAGTTAAGTTGCATACAACATTATCAAGATAGGAAAACAACTAAGAGTAAGAAACTTTTAGTTTAAGATCTGAATAAATAAAAAATAAATACATAGAAAGAAAAGAAGTATTGTAGCAGTAAAATTATGTACAGAGATTGGTCCAAATTATGGCTCCATAGCACAAAGGATCTAATAATACAGCTGCAGGCAGGGCCAGTGGTAAGGGAACAGAGGGAGCTGTTACAGCAACGACTGTATCTCTAAATTGTCTTGCATGTTTTTCTTAATCTTGAGGGGGGGAAAAAAGAATATTTTCTAGATTTGCATAACAATTTTAACGTGCTTTGGAAAAAGCTATTGTATTCAACTGATGATCTAGAAGGAAAGAATTTTCTATTCTCATGCAGAAATGGTGAAATTACATTCCCCCCAATTTATTAAAAATAAGTTCTTTCTGTTTCATAAATAATGCTGAAACAAGCCTACTTTTAGCATTTCTTATGCTCATGCCTTTGCTCTCTTTTATTTCCTTATTTAAACTAATGCTCTGAGGTGCATAAGAAGCCCCAAAATAAAAATTTGAATGGTACATTAAAGAGAAAAATTGTTAAAGCACATTATACTGTGATGCCACGTTACTAATATGCTTAGGTGTTTTTAATTCAATTCTATATGTTAGTCTGGGATTCTTGTGTAAAACTGGCATCCCGGCTTAGCTAGCCATTTACAGACAAAATTTCCAAAGGTAGAATTTCTTTTTCCAGATAAATTCTTGTTCATTGTAATTTTTACTGTCCAAACACATGTGCAGATGAAATAAGCACACAGACACTTAGAATTTTCTGTAATGGGAGGAGTTCCTGCATGTCTGACAAACAGCTGGAAATCTTTAGAACTGAGGTAGGATTAAGAGTTCCATTTCAATGTTTATACTCAGAGATAAAAGCCATCACCCATGCAGCAGGAGAGATAAGATGGCTGAGGACACTAAGCTGCCTTCACTAAGCAATGCTGATGGCTGCCTTTTTGGCAGCCTGAGGCAGTAGCCATGTCAAAGAGAGAAACTTAAGCTAAACCAGACACTTTAAAAACAAATACGCTTTACAATAATGTTAACTCTACTTAGCACCTAGTATTTCACTGTGTATATCTTAATAGTCTTAAGCAGCTCCTTTGATAAGCAATTCATCCAGGAGTTAATGTGACAAGTTTAATATGCATCAAGAAACGCTCATTTTTAACTAAAAGGTTCATAATGTAGAGGAACTTTTCATCTTGGACATGTAATCATCAAGCTTCAAGCAGAGCACACCAGAATGAATACTGAGCTGTAGGACTGCCATGAGAAAAGGCTAGCATGAATTTTATTGCTGTTATTTACCTTCTCATTCTCCTGGATTGCAAAGAAATCTGGATGTATTGGACAGATGCTGAAAATGTGAACTAAACAGAAAACTTACAGAATACAGAACATTAGAGATTGGAAGGTAAAATTTAAAATGTATCTTAGCTAGTTTAGTTGACAGAAACTAGCTGGTGAGCCAGGGATGCGGGTTTTTTTGTCTGTCTAGTGGAAAAGGAAGCCTAGTGCCACATTGAACGTACTAGGAACGTTTGCCTATTTAAGGTCACTGAAAGATGACAAACTGATTAGGGGTAATTGGGCATGCTTTCACTTTCAAGTGAATGAATTTTCATTTAGCTGAGTATGTAACCTTGATGGGAAAAGGAAATGCAGTATGTTTGTCCAGGCCAAAGCTTAAGTGTTAAATGCAATATTTTAAGAAAGATTGCAAAGACATGTCACCTGAATAAAATATTTATTGTTGAGCCACATGTATATACTGTAAGGAACCTCATGGCTGTGTATGGACTATATAAATAGGAAGTGAAATGCTATGTCCTCTCTTTTTACTAGTTTAGATTTCAGAATAAAGGAGGTAAATCAACATTTAAACACATAATTTGGAAAAAAATCTGTTTGTAAATGTCATGTAAAGACATGTAAAGTGGTGGGTGTCAAGATGAAGGTGCCAGTCTCTTTTCAGTTGTGCCTAGTGATAGGGCAAAGAGCAGTGGGTACAAACTAAAACATGGGGGGTTCTACCTCAGCATGAGGAGAAACTTCTTTATGGTAAAGGTGACAGAGTACTGGAACAGGCTGCCCAGAGAGCTTGTAGAGGCTCCTTCTTTAGAGAAGTTTAAACCTTCCTGAACACATTTCTGTGTGGCCCACTCTAGGTGATCCTGGACTTGGTCTTTGGAAGTCCCTTTTAACCCCTAACATTCTGTGATTCTTGAGAAATTTTATGTAGGCCTGTTAATTAGAAAAGACCAAAACCCAGTTTCTGGATGAAAGTACAGCTAAGAAATTACCTAACCAGGCCACCTTGCAGAGATAACTTGGATTAGGCCTTACATCAGTTTAATTGTCATCCAGTGAACTGCATTCTCCTGGAAATGCTTCAATATACTATATTCTCACATAACCTTCTAGATAACCATTTGACAGATGATGTAGTCTACATTTTAGAAAACTACAAGACTTTAAAGGAAAGTTCTAGTAGGCAATTTGCCAGGAGACCAATTGCTTAAGAGAGGTTGAAGAACAAAATTCATAAAGTTGCAAAAGTAAGAATATTCAGTTCATCTTCATTTATCTTAAAACTACTTTGAGAATTACTTTAATGTATTGTTTGTTCAAATATGTGATAGCCTTGACACTTTTTACAATAGGAGAGAAACTCTGCATTTTATCTTTTTATCTTTAATTACATGAAAGAATAATGACAAACTGTCTTTGGTAACTGGTCTTCTCAAGAATGTATGTTCCACTTTTCGTTTCTTCTAGAGAGATTCATGATTTTTCAGGTCCATCTGGTTATCTAAATTTAAATGTTTTCATAAGAACACTATGTGAACTTTTTTATATCTGATTTTTACAGCTTAGTCTCCACAGAAGAAGTTTATTGTCTTTCTGCATGCAAATTTATATCATGTGTTGAATGGCAAAGCTCTTTAATGATACTCCACACAAATGCAATTGGTTAACAGATTTCCTCCTAACACTTTCTTTATAGAATCAAACATTTTTTTTCTCATCAAAGAGAAAGATTTTTCCATTCCAAGACTGCAGACAACTTGGTCTTCTTAACAGCTTCTGACAGAAAGGACCAGTAGATGGAAAACAGGGGCAAAAGAAGTTTTTCTTCTGAATAGCTCAGTACCAAAATAGAAATAGATGTGAGAAACTTCTGAAAGTGGCAGTAAAAGAATTATTTTCAGCACGTGATAACCAAAGTAGGGTACCAAGTAAGGCCACAAGGATGATCAGAGGGCTGGAGCACCTCTCCTATGAGGACAGACTGAAAGAGTTGGGGCCGTTCAGTCTGGAGAAGAGGAGGCTCCCAGGTGACCTTCTTGTGGCCTTCCAGTATCTGAAGGGGGCCTACAAAAAAGCGGGGGAGGGACCTTTTAGGATATCAGGTAGGGACAGGACTAGGGAGAATGGAGCACAGCTGGAGGTGGATAGATTAATACTGGACCTGAGGAGGAAGTTACTCACCATGAGAGTAGAGAGACCCTGGAATGTATTGCCCAGGGAGGTGGTTGAGGCCCCATCCCTGGAGGTGTTTAAGACCAGGCTGGATGAGGCTCTCTAGCCAGCCTGATTTAGGGGTTGGAACTGGATGATCCTTGTGGTCCTTTCCAACCCTACATGATTCTGTGATTCTAAGTGATAAGCTAGACATATGTGGGTGAGATAAGCATTGGGTTTTCCCAGTGGCTGCTTCCACCTGGAGCTGACAGGTGCCCACTTGATAATGCTGGGGATCCTCTTAGAAGGAACAAGGTAATTTGCTTCACCAATATACTGTTGGTATCTATGAGATAACTGATATTGTAGGACGATCTAAGAACTAACTCATTAACTAACTCAAACAAGCTATTCAAAACTTGCTTACTAGGCTATAAAAAGCATTTCTGTACTAAATTTCAAGCTGTATGATGTATGAACTTGAGATGAGAGAGGTCTCAATTTCACTGCCTCCTTTTCATTATATCATCTTTCTTACTTCTCAGTTGTGAAGGCAGTGATGAAAGATGAAGTACCAAGATGTCCCTTGATCTCACTGGTCAATAAATTTGATATTTGGATACTGTCATGTATGCAAAATGTTAGTGTTTTTCTATGTTGTCAAGAGCAGACAAAGCAACTGAAAACAGGTCAGCAGAAACAGCATATTTGTGACAACTACTATCCCACCTTTACTCTTAGGTGCTAATCTTCTTGGTGACAGAACTGTGTAGTTCATGCCATATTCATAATGGCTGATTCTATGGATGTCTGCTGATTTAATGCCTAGACATTGGGCTCCCTTCGACTTGAGCCCAAACAGTTTTTGAGAAAATGTACCTTTTGGGGAAGGAAAACTGTAGGGCTGTAAATACTGCTGGTTTTTTCACAGGAAAAAAAATGGTGAAGAAAAACCCAAATCAAAAATAAGGGTTTAATCTTTGTCAAAATAATGATTTATTTGACCAGTTTTAGGAGTGCCTAGGAAAATCATGTTATTGTCTTTCTAAGTGCAGGATTGAAATTCAAATGTGATAAAATGGCATGTTTAATTAAAACTTTAAAAAAAAAAAAAAAGATGAGAGAGATGTCAAGAAAGATGGGTATGTCAGTTTGGTTCTGACTCAAGATGTTGGTGTGTTTTCCCACAGAGGCCTTACATGCAACCTTACAATTTATCGTTAGCCTTTCCAGCTCTCTGCATATCCCTTCTTGCCTAAATATTTTGGGCAGGAGAACTGAGGTTTTCTGATGCCAACTACAGCAAAACAGAAATTTGGAAAAGAAATTCAGGGCACCATGTAGCAAGTAGTCACTTGAGGTCAATAAATTATGACCATAACTGTAGCCAGTATCACTTAAGTACTCCTTGGTTTCTCAATAAAGTAGTAGCTTATCACAATGTTGACAACTGCCAGCCACTATGACCTTAGTACCTTGTAGCTTGTCCATTTCTTACTCAGCCATTCACAGTACATTTAATACAACTTGATAAACAGATGTCAGAAACAGAAATGGACTCAAACTTAACCCAACACAAGAGACTGCTGGATAGATAGAGCTTGAGAGACTTTCTGATAAGAAATGAAATATTATCAAATATTTGGTGTCACAATCACAGAAATTAATGTAATAATGGCTAGATGACCTAAATTCAGATTTCTGCTACCCATCCCATCTCATAGCTCAATTCTCAGTCAGCTGATACGTGTTCAGGGCATGAGGAGGAAGTGAAGAGAAAAGTTCTGTTACCCACATTTCTGTCAGATTTCAGGAAGTTTAAAATAAAGCACCCAAATGCTAACAGCTCTGAATCCTTTATTTCTAGCCAATTATCACTGTATTAGAAGGAAGTCTTAAGTTTCTAGAATAATGACTATTATAGCCTGCTGTTTGAGGCATAAATTAATAAGCAACAACTGATGATAACCCTTTGCAAGAACTTTAAAATTTTTTTAAGGTTGTTGAGATGGATCTCAGGTTCACTCTTTGTACTAGACAGACTCTGATTTTTGTCTGCGGCATTAAACAAACTGTATCAGCACACTGTCCAGAGAGACTGAGAAATATTGTGGCTTTTTACTTATTAAGGCCTATTTACAACAAAAAGACTTCAGATTTTCAACTTTATTTCCAGTAGATATATTTGAATTATATCACACAACAAAGTTTCATTGTGTTTAACGCTCCAGAAACATCTAAGAAGATATGATTAAACTACATACACAAAATCCAACCAACCACACTTCAGAAAGGATGCCTCATCGAATAATCAGTGTTATTTAATATGAGAGCTTAAAAGCCTAACCACACTAGCAGTTCTGATTCTCTTCGGCCTGAGAGCTTCCCTGCTGAATCAGACTGACAGCGTGCCGAGACTGACCTATTTGACTTCACCCTTAGCTGGTACTGTCTTCATTATTTCTTTTACCACTGAGGAAGAATAACCATATAAACAAACAAAAACCAAGCAGAAATCTAAAGGCTCTGATTATTCCTAGCCTTTGAAGTGAAATTCAAAATTTATTCAATAGTTGTCTGGTTTTCAAACTGAGAGCAACAGGCTGGAGCATCAGGTGACCTGGGTGTTTGGGTTTTTTTCCAGTTATTCTTAGGTTATATCAAGTTTTAATTTAAGAAGACAGTGTCATAAACAAAGAACTGCAGCACCTAAAATGAGATACAGTGCAACTACCGTATTTTTTGTGATGCTGTATCATGATTTGATGTTACACAGAGCTCTCTTTATTAGTTCAAATGTTAGCAAAATTGATTTTTGGCTTACTTATATCACTTTGAGACAACTCATTAAATGGAATCATTGTTTCAGCCATGTTTCTTGAAGAAGAAAGAAGTCATATGAAAGGATTTTCTTCTAGAAGTGTTCAGAGCAAGTGACTCCAGTCTTTCAGGGTTTGGGGTTTATTTATTTACTTAAACATAGGGAATTGGGGTTATTCAGTTTGGAGAAGAGAAGGCTCTAAGGAGACCTTATTGTGGCCTTCCAATATCTGAAGGGGGCCTACCAGAAAGCTAGGAAGGGACCTTTTAGGGTGTTGGGTAGTGATAGGACTAGGGGGAATGGAGCAAAACTAGAAGGGGGTAGATTCAGATCTGATGTTAGGAAGAAGTTCGTCACCATGAGGGTGGTGAGACACTGGAACAGGTTGCCCGAAGAGGTGGTGGAAGCCTCATGCATGGATATTTTTAAGGCCAGGTTGGATGTGGCTCTAGGCAATGTGATCTGGTGGAAGGTTCTGTGATTCTGTGAATAGAAATGGAGTTTATCAGACAATCTCCAATTTTTTCTCAATTACCCCTCTATTAATTAGTCTTCAATTACCGATCTGTCCAGATACAGTTTCTCTGTCTGTCCAATTTCTCTGACAAAATGTATAATAAACTTCTTTTCCTTGGACTCTTTCTCTGCCCTCTGCGTTGTTTAAATTGCTGGAAAGCATTTCTTGGCAGCAGGCAACAACAGCAGTTAAAATTTTATAACCTTTACTTATAATTACAAATTGTACCATGAAGGTAGCAATTTAGAAAAGTGGTTTTAAATTCATTCTGTAAACTACATAGTGTTAATATCCCTCCAGAAGGAAATAATGAGATTTCTTGTTTATCATAATTACAATCCATTAGAAAATTTGGATTTTTCAAACCCACTTGTACATTGCTGTTTTGAGGAATGAGATCTATCTAAAAAACACTTTTTATTTATTAATGTTGTTTAGTGAATTCACCTAATTTCCCCCCCCCCCTTTTAACATTAGAACAAAACCTGTAGTCAACAGCTAATGTTTGACTAATTATTCGGGATAATTTGTGTTTCCCACTAGAAGCTATTAACAGTTTAATCATAGCAGTGGTATTAGGAACTGGTAAATGACACAAAAATGTTTTTAAATAAAAAAACTTCTCTTATAAACGTATGTAAAAATAACCTTTTTCTCTGTGTGTGTTGTAGCACAGTGAGTAATGAGAACACATTTTTAGCCATGTTATTTTGCACATACTCTTTTTAGAAAGAAGGACAGGACACTAATACCCTTTGGTATTGATAAAACTCTGGGATTTCTGCTCAAATCTGAGTTTTGGGGAGGTAGTGAGGAAGGCTTAGGGTATTTTCCTATTCCATTGCATATTTTAGTCTTCTCTTAACTTGAGTGGAAGACCTAATGCTATTGACAGCCTTACAAATTTTGGAAATACAGTAAAATCCATAGTAAATTTGCCTCAGATCTCTTTAGTACTTCTTGGGTACTGAAGAGCTCTGGTGCGAATAAAGATCTTTTCAAGGAGATCGTGCTGGGTTTTACTCACAAAACTTAACTTTCTATATATTTTAAATGCTACTAAAAAGTCATTCATCATCATAATAGTGTGAAACCCAAAGGAAATAAGGAAATTTAATATTGTAATTAATTTTCATTCTGTAAATTTTATTCTTTGTTTAGTAGCTGAAAAAAGAAAAACTTTGAAAATTTGTCAGCTCATTCAGGATAATAAATTGTCTGTGCTTGTGGAAAAAGGTGCATAGAGTATATGAGAGAGACTATTCCTGGTCACGTCACCTGTGCCTTCTAAGATGCTGGATTATGCTCCTCAAATGAGTTGGCTGATGGGATGCTTTCAGAGTTTCGAAAGATTCTCAGAGAAGCTATTCAGAAAAAGCAGATTTTGATTCTGTTATCAAACACACAATAAATCAAACTCAGGTAATTAATCTTTCATATTAAATTGCTAATGAAGTTTTACTTTACTCCACACGTCATGCTAATTTGTTATCCAGCGTTGCAGCACTTTCTCAGTTTCCTTTCCATGTTTGCCTTATGAATGGGTGAAATATATCTAGTTGTATCTCATCTTTTGTTCACAAATAGGCAGTTAAAGCTTAGCAGTAGTAAATTGCTATAGACAGGCTGAAGAGCAAGAAGGTTCTGTATACTGTGATATGCAGGAAGCCAGTGATCTCATTCCTCTAAGAACTTTGAATCCATCAAATGCTTTACACAAGCATGAACTAATGGCTCTGTTTTTCACCCATCGTGAGCAACTCCTTCATTTACAATATGCTCACCATGCTTTTTTTCACATTTTCTATTATTGTCCTAGATTATGACAAACCACCATCATATGCAAGGTGATGATCCTTGCATACCACTAGTATAATGGCTATACATCATCTTTAGCTCCGTACGCACAGCTCTGGTTTCCAACCTTAGAAACAACAACTGAACAGATTATGATGTTGCTCAATACCTTTTCATTTTAAGCCTGAAATGAATGATAATTTTCACTTCTGATAATCTAGTGCGCATGAAGTGTTAGAAATAAGATTGCAGCGTGGGCATGGTTGCATGACATTACTCATTTGCCTGCTCATCCAGTGAGCTTGATTCATCCTGCTGCAGAACAAAAATGGAGAAAGAGACAAGTTTCATTGCTTTTATACCAGTAGTCATTTTTCCTCTTGAGTCATTTATATTTGGCCAACATTCCTCTTAAAGTGGTTTGAAAGGCTGGGGAGTCTTCAGAGAGTTAAAGGAAATCCTTTTGTAATTAAACTATGACTTTGTGAAGTCAGTGATAGTTTTTCTAGTTGACTTAATTGATGCTAGATCAAATGTCTTTAAATGTTGATTTGTCTGTTTTCTTACTAGCACTTGAAAATGTAAGTGAACACTTGGCATCATTGACTATCAGCCACATTGTCTTACTTCAGTTAGTCTAGAATGTCACTCATTTAATATGAAATCAAACCCTACCAGCTTCCTATAGTCTGAAGTCAATGCATACCAAGTTAAGAGCAAAGGTAGTCAGGATTGTGAATATTTAAGTATTGCCACATTTCTAAATGTGAACAGATATGTCAGAGAGATGCGTATGGGCAAACACAGGATAGCAGGGAGGCAGCCATGTCAAGGAAACACGATTGGCTGACTACTGGATTTAGTCCATAGCAGAATGCTTGACCTTTTAAATTATCCTGCTTTAAAGATGTAATCATTCTAAACAGACAGATACAAAAAAGCTTATTAACAAAAGGTAAGATGAAAATGCAACCCATCAATCAGGCTTGATGATTACTAGATTAAAATAAAAAGAAAGGTCAATTTCCAAATAGCCTATATAACCAGCTTGTTGCTTTGGCAGGAACAATTGCTTAATCAACACTCAGCTTCAAGAGTTAAATTATGTTCTAGCAGAAGGTGGCCATCTTGCTTGGTTCTACAAAAGCTCACAGAAAAGGAGGAGATTACAGATAGTGTTCTGGTGATCCTTTTAACTTCTTTTAACAATATTTTTTTAAAATTAATTCCATAGTTTGTGTTTACATTATAGAGGAGCCATCTGATACAGCCAAAATGACAGCACATCAGTATTACAGAGCCTGAAAGGAAAATTGACAGTGCTAATTACCTAGTCAGTCAGGTACTCACTTTAAACATAATGCCATTCACTTCAGCTATCATTTCAAATAGCTCTCAAGTAAGAGCAAAATAAGATCACTGTAAAAGTGAGGAGTCACAATAAAGAGGCACCCATACAGTATGTTTTGTGTTTGTTTTTTTAACCCAGTACCTCTCTATATGGCAAGGCTCTGCAGAAATAAGGATTATTCATTCAATTTTCATATCTACCATCTCTTTCACTTGCTTGGTGTTAGGATGTAACACTGCATAAAACATCATAGAGATCCAATGCCAAGATCTAAGTAGCGATAACAAAAAGTAGTTCCATAATTTCTCTTCTGTCTCTGTACAAGTCTGAAGAATACAAGAAAATGTTTTACAACATCTTACTTTATCAGAGAGAATTCAGTGCATAATTTTTTTTTCATCTCAGTAGGCCTCCTCTGATTTTATTTTCAACTGAAGCACAAAGAAGGATGTTAAAGCACAGAGCTGCCTACAGGTGATTAGTACAGGAAAAGCCTTCCGTTCTGTTTCATTGGCTCCTTGGAGGTCTTCAGTGTGCTGAACCATTTCCATAACGTGTATTTCATTGTATAAGGAAGTTACCTTCTGAAATAGAAATTAATTTCATTTTACTCTAACCATGAAATACATTGGTTAGTCTTCTACCAGGGTAAGTGGGTTTGGTGCATATACAGAGTACCACATCTGCTACCTACCACCAGAAAAAGCAGCAAAGATTCAGACTACTAACTACCAGTGAAGATTCTCCTTTTCATATTAATCTCAGTTTCTTTAAATCTATGAGACAGAATCTGACAGCATTAAGACAACAAAGAGACTGTTTGGTCTTCCATCCATAGGGAAGAAAAAGAAAAGGGAAAAAAAAAAAAAGATAAGACAATTTGTCAGGCTTTACAGGAGACACAGTTTTTTTACTCATTACTCTCCTCTAAACATGAAAGATCTTGTTGGTGTCCCCAATTAAATGCAGGATATCAAGAAAGCATTGATATATAACCTGCTGTCTGTCTAGCAGTATTTCAAACAGCAATAATATGCCATAAGCTGCTAGAATGTAGCTTTTATTTTTTTACTTTCATTTTTTTCCCTTTTAAAAGAAACAAGAGTGAAAGTAGAGGTGGTGATTCCTGACTGTTTTCCATTATCAGACAATTACCTAAGTATCAGATGAAGCATTAAATGACACAAGGCAAAACCACCAAGAAACCAGAAATGTAATTGTTCAGGAAGTAATTGTGACAGAAATATCAGATTATTTGTTTCCAGTAGCTTTCACAGCAATATACTGTGTGCTGTATGTGGGCTGTATGTCCTTAATCCTGAAAAAATTTGCTTATAGTGAAAAACTAAATTTCAGATTATATTTTGAGTTGCGTTTTTTTTGTTGGGTTTTTTTGTTTGGTTTTTTTTTAAGATAAAATCAATATGAAGGATTTTGGTTTTCCTTTCTTTTCCTCTTATATTTTCCCTTTAACCTCATACCATCCAGTTTTTCTAGTGCAAAATTATAAGGAAAGAGATCAAGACATTTGCAAAAGGATGAAAAATAACTGTGGAAATGAGGATTGCTCTTATTAACAACATTGCTTCCCCAAATAAAAGTTGGTTAGAGTAATAATATATTTTTATGAAAAGCATTGGTAGAATTAGTTGCATTGTTAAGTCTTGACACTGCAAAGTACTTCTGCTGATTTATGTTTTAATTTTCCACATAAAAAAACCATGTAATCTTTAAAGACACTCATCTTAGTGATTTATTCTTTGACTGATTCTTTCACAAGGTGTGGCCAGAACTCGTAGAATTTAAGCTTTAGTACCATTCCTCATCCCCCAGTGAAGGTACAGGGATACCTATGTGACAGATATTCAAAGCATTGTGATGTATGTTTTACCAGCCCGGAATTCAGTTTCTGCTCTTTGCAGAAGTCTGGGTGCTAACCTTTAGGTGTTCAGTTTCACGTCTTCATAGCTTCAGTGCTGCAATTCTTTTAGACTGTTGCTGAAATAAACTCAGTGCATAGCACTAATGCAAGATTTAACTGTAACTTCACCTATGGGATGAACATTTTACTCAGACTTTGTGTTCTTTACACTCCTCAGATAGATGATGTGTGAGTTTGAAAGGCTCTTTGATGCCAGAGCTACTCTACTATCCCCCTTGTGTAAGCTGCTTTGAGATTTCCACATGAAAAGTGCTATAAAAGTTCTAAATGGTATTGCTGTTATTATTTATTATATATTAAGCTAGAGTAAACTGCACATTACTTTTTTATGTTTATGCTTGGAAAGGGTAATGTATAGATAACTCATGTTTAAAAATGTAGGTATTTGGAGCATTTGCTCAGTGCCTTACCATCTATTTCCATTATTAAAGCCAAGGGAGAGTTTTACATGGGCAGAAAGAGAATGAAGATAGCAAATTCCTTTCACTGTTGTATATACTAAATCAGGGATGTTTCTCAGTTCACTTTCTAGTTTTCATAGTTAGCCAGCCATAATTGTCTGCTGCCTTTTTTTATTACCTTCGTGCCAGTCACTAATGGTGCATATGACTGGAGCATGAAAAACTTAATATTTTCATATACTTCATTACACTGAGCTGTTTCTATAAACATCTCAAGATCTAAAATTACAAATAACTGCTGCTCATTAGCAATGACCTATAAACAGTTTATTGGTTCACCAGTGTTGTTTCTGTATAAATAATGGTTCATCTGTTTACGGAACCAGAGGAAATAACCTACATACTAATAAACACAGGGGACTGGAACATCTGTCTTAGGAGGAAAGGCTAAGAGACCTGAGGCTGTTTAGTCTGGAGACAGCTGAAAAGAGACTTCTTACTAATTTTTACAAATACCTGAGAGATGGGTGTCAAGAAGGGGCCAAGATCCTTTTGGTGGTTCCCAGTGATAGGACAAGGGGCAATGGATACAAACCAGAACACAGGAAATTCCACCTTAGCAGGAGGGAAAACTGAACTTGCTGTGGGTGTGACAGGCTCTGCCTTAGTGAGACCACACTTGGAATACTGTGTCCAGTTTTGGGCTCTCCAGTTGAAGAGAGACAGGGATCTGCTGGAGTGTCCAACAGAGAACCACAAGGGTCATTAGGGGACTTGAGCATCTTCTGTATGAAGAGAGACTGAGGGATCTGGAGATACTTAGTCTGGAGAAGACTGAGAGGGGATCTGATCAATGTCTATAAATTTCTGAGGTGTCAAGTGGAGGAGGTCAATCTTTTTTCAGTGGTGCACAGCAGTAAGACAAGGAGCAGCAGGTACAAACTGGAACATAGAAGGTTTCACCTCAACATGAGGGGAAACTTCCTTACAGTGAGGGTGACAGCACTGGAACAGACTGCCCAGGAGGGACTGTAGAGTCTCCTTCTCTGGAGACTTTCAAAACCCACCTGGATGCATTCCTGTGTGGCCTGCCCTAGGTGATCCTGCTTTAGCAGGGGGAATTGAACTCAGTGATCTTTGGAGGTTCCTTCCAACCCCTAACATTCTGTGATTCTGTGAAAGCAAAATTCCTTGCATTAGAATCCTACATTCAGGAGACATCTAGGTTATATGATTTTCAATACTTGAGAGCTTCAGTAGGCCTCCCAGAAGGCAAAATGAATAAGCTCTTGTTGTTCACAGGTTTCAGCTTTGCTTTCTTTGATGACTAAAACCCAATATTATGGAATCTTTACTGATCGCAGGCAGAATTACTGAACTGCAATTTTTAAATGCCTTATATAATAGGACTATGAAATTGTTCCACACATGAATTGTTTAAAACATCTGCAGTAAGTGCCTGAAATTATTTCATCTAGTACAATGCCATTTTAACTACTTCTTTAAATTTTGAAAAATACATGCAATTAAAGTGCAATTACAGAAAAATGGAAGTGCCAATGCAATTTAAATACACAAAATGTATAAATCTGTCCACAGCTCCTTCTGATTTATTTCTCTGTGTCTATACTTTGGCCTCTTTTTTTCTACATACAGTTTTCTCACATACAGTTTAGAAAGCTTATTTTGTGGAAAACATTTCCTGTACATCAGAATCATTTAAAATCTTCCCCAAAATAGTTAAATTACACTTATTTTAAAATCCAATTCACTGTAACATCAAGAAAAACTACATCACTAGATAAGATTGTGGAACTATCACTCCTACTACTCAATTCAATTAAATTGAGAACAAACTCACTCGGCAAGAAAAGGCACTTAGAATTCTGCCTCCATATGACTGAAAAGGGTGGAGCTGTTTACTTACAGAGGACAAACAGGACTGGAAAAGGTAGAAGTGGACAAATTAATGTATTGCAGAGCAAAATTAAAACAGACAAGTCCCTTCACCTTCGCTTGCAATGCTAGGCATTCAGGGAAATGGAAACGCAACAACTTTATGACTGATAAAAGGAAGTACATTCTCACACAAGTAGTTTTGGGAACTCATTGCCTCAAGGTATCGCTGAGGCCAAGAGCTTATCAGGATTGAAAATAGGATTTAACATTTGCACGGATAACAAGAACATACAAATGTATAATAGTAAGGATTAAGTGTTTGACCCTGTACCAACTGAATTGGTTTACTGTGACTTCAACGGCATGGGATCCAGGCTAGAAAGGAATGAGTTTTGGGAATGATAGAAACCCCTCTTGCTTCAGAGTATAAGAAAGACGACTGTCAGAGATTAGAAAAATGTTTTTTCTGATAAGAAATCCTAGAACTTTGTGATGGAGATTGGTCCTCTCTCTTTTCTTAATTTGGGGATGAATTAATCTTTGTCTGTCTCTTTTTAGCGGTAAACCTAGAAGCTGTATCAAAATCCTCATCAGTAAAATGTAATAGTCATAAGTGCAATGAGCTAGCCTGGTTAATATTTAAGTATAGTTAGAAATAGTAACCTGTATAATTAAAATACATGGGTTTTCTTACTGTATTGAAGAGAGCATTGTAAATCAAATCTCATTTGATTCATTTCTGCAAGAAACTTTTCTGTATCTGGCAGGCAACATGCTATATACCACATATATCTTTGTGGGGGTTGCTAAAGAAATTCCCATTTTTTAATCGAATAGGCCAGTTAACACTGCATGTTCAGATGAAACCTGCACAGATGACCAGAGCATATTTTAAAGCTACCCTCAGCAGTCTCATCTGCCCCATCAGGGGAGATTGACCTAATAATGGTATGCCAGTGATTAAGTAGGTCAATATGGATTTAGCTTTAGAAAAATTTAAATTCTTTTTAGTTCTGTTTCCAGGGTGAAATACTGCCTTAATGATACTTACAAGTTTCTTCAAATCTGATCTATATTAAAAAAAAAAAAAAAAAAGGAAAAAAGGAAAACTCAAGTAAACAAAACAGCGACAAAAACCAACACTATCCCAAACCGCAAACAAACCAAAGCCCATTAAATTATCTAATCTAATCTAATATGATATAATATGCTATAATAGAATATGTTATAATATCCTATCATATAACTCTTTATGACATGTTTTCTTGAGAGTCTGAAGTCTTGTGTCCAAAATGTGCATGAACAAACAGTTTCATAGCAGAAATTACTCCTTCTGGAGTAATCCGAAAATGAATTTGCAAATAATTCTCTGACAGTTACTATTTCTAGACAGTCAGAATTCTGACATGAGGTGCAGGATGAGAAAACACGCATTCCTGCATGGAGATAAAAGGACTTAGTGCTATGAATTAGTTTTTTATTGATGATTAGCATAACTGAATGTACATTTATTTTCTAACATTAGTTCAGAAGAAACACATGCTTACATATTTGAGTGTTGACACTTTACATATTCACTTAACCCTCCTCTCACAAAAAAAAAAAAATTTGAAAGGTGAAAAGTTGCAGTTTCTTTAACTGAGTGTGGCAGTTTGAGCCTGTATGTGGCTTTAGGAGACACAAAGTTGAAGACCTCCAGAAGCTAGAGGGCCAAGAGGTGCACCAGAAAGTGTAATCCTTATATTTCTTCCCATAATCCTGCATCCCTGTAAATCTGACTGTGAAGTCAGTATCTTGCCTTCTCCTTCCCATCTGCCTTCATGGCAGCGTGGCCTTCTGGGGAAGGCTTGCAGCCTGGCTGGGCCTTGGCAGAGCTAATTTTACTGCGTTATTTGGGTCTGAGTATGGAGGTATGGGGAGAGGGAAGGCACTTGAGGCCTGGTTGGGGGAAGACTTGGGAACGTTCTAGCCTGATGAGATTGTTGTAAGCCCAGGTCACAGGACTGGGCCAAGGCTGGATATGAATTTGTGTATTTTATATGCTTTGCTATACTCACCACTATGCAGAACTGTAACATTGTAGCTTGTGAATTGATTCTCCATTTAAACTTTGCAATCGTCCAGTCTCGTGTGTGAGCTTCATTCTTTTCCCTTTTTTTGAGTGATAGAGCAATCTGTCCACTCACTAAACCACAACACTGAGTAACTCGTTTCTTAGGACAAGTTAATGAAGCAAATTACTCAGTTAAAGAAACTGCTGTTCACACATTCCTACTTCTTTTGGTGAGATGATGGGCAGGTGTAGTGGAAGACTGTAGAAACAAATCCAGTATCAGTTGCAGTTTCCTTAGTCTTTTCTACTCTTATCTGGAATCATTTATATGAGATGATCATCAAGATTTTATTCTCAAGAAGGGTTCACATTTTTTTTCCCTTGAACTTTAGACAAGCCCTTATTGTAGATTAACCTAATTTCCATTCCAGGCTTTCATTATGATTCCAGACAATTGACAAAACTTTCAGACAAAATCCATTTCTTGCTTCATCTGTTTTTAAATAAATGCAAATCCTGATATTAGAACAGTAGAAATTAGCTTTTATTTTCTGTACTTTTAACAGAGTCTGCTTATTATCATGGCATTTGTGGCAGTACCAGTACAGTGCTCTGTACCCTTGTCATAAGAATTATGAACTATTACATCACCAATAACACATAATAATGAGCCACATACAAGCCTTCAGTGAGTGGAGGGTTCATTGTCAGGTTCACTATAGGATAATGAGCTAACAATGAATATAGAGAGACAAAAGATTCACCAACAAACCGAACCTAAGAACATGCTAAAGTGTACGTATTAGAAGGCATCAGTTCAGCCTGTCTAGAGTGGAAAGAATCGCAGCTATGAATGAACAGAGCAGAAGCCTTTGAAGACTTGCACATTCACAATGAAAATTAGACAAAGAACCTCTAGCTATTACTTTGCAAAATGGATAATATAAGGCAAAAAGATCATTCAATCTCTGTATGATTGCTGCTGCAGGTAATGGAGGCAGAAATGTGAGAAATGTTTCATGAAAGTTGCAAGTTGCTTCTCTATTTTTTTTTTCACTTTGTTCACACAACTCTAGTTCAAACAAATTTTCCACAAAAATTTCTTTTCAGATGGGTACTATGCTATATAAATGCTCCTCTATTCTAAGGAATGCCATTCGTATCAGGGAGGTAGTCTTTAAGTGATCTAAAACACTCATTCATGAGAGGTCAACAGTATAGTTCATTGTTGTGGAGTATTCCCATCCATTGATACCTTTTGTTTTGTCTAAGAGACAGACCACAGGAATCTGACTGATTCGAGGAAAGGAAAAGGTAATATTTGAACTGCTGTTTTTCAGAGTCTCAGCCCTGGTGATTCCTTACATCAATAAGCCATCAAATCTGATGTGTAATTCATTACTCTTAGTAGTACCTTAGTGTTTGTCAAGTGAAATACAAGATGCAAGTTTACTATTTCACCTTATTGTACATTTCTAACCCTTGAATCTTCTACTCTTTAGTCAAGGGTTTTAGTCATCTGTGTCTTTTTTTCTGCATTATCTTCCATATGTGGTTCCCAGCCCTTCTATCACCTATTTTGGCAGGAAGAAATAAGTCCAGATTTTTGATACTGCCCACCAGTATCTGGGCAGTCCCTGAAGTTTGTGTAATTGAAAGCAGGTGAGACTTTAGTCTGCCCTGGATTATGCAGGAGGCCATTTGCAAGTCTTGAATATCACAAGGTTAGAAAAGCAGACTTATGGCTTAAAGATTTCATTCTCTTTCACCTTTCAAGGCTGTGCTGAGCATAAATTGAGTGCACTTGAGGCTTAAGCTAACTACAAATTGAAAGTACACAGTCCGATTTTTATTCACAATGTGATGATGTAGAAGATCTCCTAAGACCTTGGAGTTGAGATCCTCTAGATATATTGTATCTAATAGAGTGGTTTGTAGACCAGAAGTCAATATTGATCTTCACCCATATACCACTGTCTGTGGCTAAAGTTTGTGAGTAAATATTTACAGATAAAATGATGAAATGGAGATTAAGGCCCCAGGAATTCAAGCCTTTTCATTTGTTCTTTCTAGAGAGAATTGATTTTATTTTTGCTTTTAAAGCAAGCATTCCATCAAAAGAGCCTTTCATGTGTTTAGTCAGAAGGAAGAGTCTTTTCAGTGTTCTGTTGTTTACAGGAGAATGCCAAATAAAGGAAACCTAAAAAGCAAGGTAGAATCTTTGAAGGACTCTTCTCATAAATCCTGCCCTGAGTCCAAATGCAAGGCAGCATCACAGAGACAGCAGAGCTTTACATTCTCCATGCAGATTAAGGATTTTGACTGGAGGCACTTCCCTGAGATCTAATCCTAGAGGCTTCTCTTCCTAAAAAGAATAATTTAACTGTGTGCTCTTGTGCATTTCAGTTTGTCTAGTATGTCAAATGTTACATTGAGGTAATGCCCCACTCCCTGCAGCTAGAAAACATGAGGTCTCATTCTCATTTATACTCAGAGCCATTTCTCTCACTATCACGTTGAATGTATGAAAATGAAACTCAGTTTCTATGTCTGCATACATATATGCATGCATGAATATCATATTCATGGATATGTATATGGATGCACCTGTATGCACACATGAATACTTTAAACATTTAAGGTGTTTTAATAATTTTATGATGTTACATACCATTTGTATACACACACACGAAAAGTGTGATTTGCATCTATTTAAAGGCGACTTTAATTTTCCTTTTATTTCCCTTAAAAATACATTTGCAGCTTTTGTAGAACTGCTTGAGAGAGTCCAGTGTAGAGCCACAAAGATGATTAAGGGAATGGAACATCTCTCTTATGAGGAGAGGCTGAGGGAGCTGGGGCTCTGCTGCTTGAACAAGAGGAGACTGAGGGGTGACCTCATCAACATTTATAAATATGTAAAGGGTGAGTGCCAGGAAGATGGAGCCAGCCTCTTCTCAGTGATGCCCAATGACAGGACGAGGGGCAACGGGTGGAAGGTGAGGCATAGGAAGTTTCATGGAAACATGAGGAGGAATTTTTTCACTGTGAGGGTGACAGAACACTGAAACAGGCTGCCCAGAGGACTTGCGGAGTCTCCCTCTCTGGAGATAATCAAAACCTTCCTGGACATGTTCCTGTGTGATCTGGTCTAGGTGATCCTGCTCTGGCAGAGGGATTGGACTGGATGAGCTTTGGAGGTCCCTTCCAACCCCTGACATTCTGTGATTCTGTGATAGAATGGTCTGGGTTGGAAGGAACCTCCAAAGGTCATGTAGCCCAATCCCCACAGTCAGCAAGGACATCCTCAACTGGATCAGGTTGCCCATAGCCCTGTCAAGCCTCACCTTCCCGTGTCCAGGGATGGGGCCCCAACCAACCATCTCCCTGGGCAACCTGCTGCAGTGTTCCACTACCTTCATGGCACAGAACTTGTTCCTAACATCCAATCTAAATCTGCTCTTCTCTGCTTTCAAACCATTGTCCTCATCCTATCACTACAGACCTTTGCAAACAGTCTCTCTCCATCATTCTTGTGTTCCCCTTCAGGTAGTGGAAAGCTGCTATTAGGTCTCCCCATAGCCTCCTCTTCTCCAAGCTGAACACCCCCAGCTCCCTCACCCTGTCCTTGTAGCAGAGGTGCTCCAAACCCCTGATCATTTTTATGGTCCTCCTCTGGACCTGATCCATCAGGCCCATGTCAGTTTTAGTCTTGACCAAAGTACCTGGCAGTGTTTCCAGCTAAATTTGTACTTCGTAGAAAATAGCAGAAAATTCTGAACTTATATTTACACTGAAGGCAGGTGTCATATAATATTTATTTGATCTCTTGTAGATGAGACATTTGAAAATAGACAATAGACAGGCTCAACAACCAGCCACAGTTTTTCCCTGAGAACTTTATTATTTTTTTCAGTATGAGCACAGAGAGAAAATATCAGAAGTAGAACCCAAATATTTGTTTGGATTTGAGTTTATAACTTCATTTTTTAGCTCCCTCTTCCAGGTCTTTCTGAGAAACTTTTTGATAGCTCACTTTCAGACCACTTCTTCGAATTTGTTACTGTTACTGTTATTCTTTTGTTAGGAATATCAGGTAAATTCCCAGATCTTAGCATGTTTTTTTACTGATTAACTCTTATATAAAATATTACATCATATTTCATGTCTGTTTAGTATTGTTTCTAGGACAGAAAGCTTTTTCCTCTTGCTGAAACTGAAAGCAAAGAATGTTATTATCTGTGGCTGGAGAATTTAATAGGACTTTCAGTTCCTCATGTATTTGAAAACATTCCCCGAAGGCTTTATTTTTAATTGATCTTTAATTTGAAAATGCTTCATTATTCTTTAATATTAGCAAGTATAGAAGGCCTCACAGAGGGTAAAACTTAATACTGTTGTCCCTATCATAAAACTAAAAAAAATGGTTTGTGTTCTCTGATTTCTGTGCTCTGTATGCACTCTCTTTTATTCTCTACTTGCAATAATTAAGGCATTCAATGCTGCTTTTAGCTATGGTGGAAAAGAGTGTATCTTTTTCTTCCTAACCAGTAAGAGATACAGGGCTTAGTTCAGCATTTGTTGCAGTCCCTCTGATTTTGCTTGATTTTGCTTGATTTTGGAACATGCCTAAGCGAGCTATACATTCCTGATTCACCCACAAAATTAGCCTCAGAACTCGGCAACAAGACATGACCTCATCCTTATAATGAGGATTGGGCAATTTGTTTCAGTAATGGGTGTAATGGCAAAAAGCCAGGGAGGGCAGGGAAGAATCTTGTCTGTTATTTTTGTCAGCCTAGGAATAATGTAAGCTTTGTACAACATACAAAGCATCACTTAGGAGCTGTGCCTAAGTTGCTAAAGATGAACTTTGCTCTTTGCAAGAGGCAGACAGCTCTCACTGAGAATAGTGAGTGTAGTCTATCTGTGTCTGAATTTACAATTTCTACTAGACTATATTGTTTTTTAGCTTTTTTTCTTTTTCCCAGTGATCTCTGCCCTAAAACTATTTCCATTTCAACTGACTGAATGAGAAGATTTTTTTTCTTAGGACTTCAGTATCTTTATTTCAGCTTTTCAGCCAAAACTTTTCGCTTGTCAACTGTTTCATTCTGTGAGCACTTCGGGATAAGCATTGGCTTTTTATTATTCATTCAGTGCTCAGCAGTGTATTTCTTAGACTCCTGGTACTCCAAATGTTAAGTAACAAGCTGAAAATGTATAAAGAAAGTATAGCTTGGGTATGAACTAGGTACCTGCTTACAATTCACTTTGCAACCTTCACTGCACTCTACAGTACCCAGCATCAAAAAGACACAGACTTGTCTCTTTTGTGGGTACTGACTGTTGAAATAAACAACTGCAGTTAATTTATGTTTTCACAAATTCCTGTGTGGTCTTAGTTTTTGTAATGACCTTCATCCCAATTGTCCAAGTTTTGAGCCACAAGCTGCCCAGGGCAAAAGGACAGAAAGATGTTTTACCCCAAAGGAGTGTAATAAATACATTCTGACAGAACTGGAGGTCAAATGTGTATGCTGTTTACAAATGGAAACAGAAATACAAAAGGTGTTCAGGGAAAAGGAATATAATACATAAGTCAATCTGCCTTGGCCCAGTCCTCCACCTCAGCCTACCAAGCCTCAGCAGGCCTCAAGCAGCCCAAATGTATCCCTCCCCCTCTCAGCTTCAGCAGGCCCAGGAGCAGGCCAGACTGCCCCCCAACCAAGACAGGCCTACCAAGCCTCAATGCCTGAACCCCGCAACCAAGCCAGGCCACCTAGGCCCAGTGGCGTAGCTAGAAATCAGCTTGCCAGCCAAGGCTGCAAAGTCCCCCACAGACCACAGATGACAGCCACTGCATGCACTCGGAGAAGAGAGGAGGGGCAGAGAGAGCAAGAGGGAGAAGTCTGCCCCTTATATTGGGAAATGCAGGAAAGGAAAATAGAATGAACCATTACAATGTCCTGTGTCCTTCCCCAGGACTTTCTAGTCTCTCTGAAGGACTTGTCTCTATAGTTGTACCAATTAACTCTTCATTTCCTTTAACCTACAACACCTACAAAAGCTATCTACATTTAACATTGGAAAACAACAAACACAATCTCATTGTTGAAATCAGTTCACATTACAAACAATGGGTCATGAATACTGAAAATTTTGGATGGATAGTTTTGTTTGTAAGATCTATTTGGCACACTTTGACATAAAATTCAAACTTAACTAGACATGTAGACTGATGACATTTTATAAAAGTAATTAACAATAATACTAACAAGAAAAATGTTTTGCTTTTAAATAGAGAAAGTTCCTTGTTCTGATGATGTTTTTCAACATTCATCTCAGTGTTCCATCTTCTTTTGAATGTGCACATTGTACATTCTTATATGTATACGCTTAGTTAAATCGAGAAGCATTTAAAGCGAAATAAAGATTTACATTTATAAGATCAACAAAAGGACAATAGGAAGGAAATACAGGAGTTTGCAAAATAATTTATGCTGTAGGAACAGCAAACAAAATCAACTTTTCTATTACCTTGATGTGACAGATTGAAAGATAACCCCGTCTGAATGAATAGAAAGGAAATTAACGTATACACAGTTCATCAATAGCTTGAGATGATTTGTTCCACAAGTTATCTTTTAGATCAGAGCCTGATATATTCATAGACAACAAGAATATCTATGCTTAACAATTGAAAAGTCACAAAAATCAATATAAATTAAGGCTATAAACACTAGGTCACACTCCAGTCATTAGACATTTAGGCTAAAGAAAAGCTTCCTCGGTGTCTTAGTCCACAGTTGTACATTATTGCTTCTTCCCTATGCGGTATTAGTTATTGTCAGAAAAACAGGTGTCTGGACTTGACAATTCCCTGCTGGCCTGGACTAAGAATTATGACAGAAGTGACCCCTCCTGAATGGAAATAGTCTTAGCTGCACAGGTCTCACTAGAGCTATAAAAACACCTGTTTGTGGGTGCTTCATGTGTGAAATGAGTACTTAATGTCTAAAACTCCACAGAAGTATCTCTCATGTTGCTTTTGCTGGATCATTTGCTACAAGACCATTGAGAACATTCCATGCTGAGCCTTTTATTTTCCTTGAAATTAAATCTTGTATATATTAAACAGGAATCTCTAGGGCTAAAACAGGGCAGAGAGAGAAAGGAAACAAAATCCTCATTCTTACCAGTAGTATTGACATAAAGCTTTACTTTTTTTTCCTTCTCACTTCTCTACTTTGTGTGACCTCAGGTCTGGGACAGGCTGAAACTTCCAAAACACTCAGCCAATTAGGGTAATTCTGATGGTGCATACACATGGCAACTGCTGGTATAAAATGCTATGTAAGCCAGCATGCCAAAAAGTAATTGGTGGCAGCATTCCAGAAATAATTAAATTCACTGAATAGATGTTAATAAGGTTTTTACTCAGGGGTACTTCTTCTCTCTCATTCTCTGTGTTAGCAACCCCAACAACAGAAACAGAACAGATAGAGCAATTTAAATGGAACATATAACGATTTCTATTAAATGATACCAAGCTTAAAGACTTTCTCTAATGCCCTCATCCATTATACTAGAACATTTCAGATACTCAACGGATGTAGAGGTTTTGCTGGATAAGAAATACCTGTGTGCATGTGTTTACACAGGGATGTACATGCATACATGAGAGCGTGAAGCTGCCGTTGTCTCTCTTAACATATCAGAGAAGGAAAGCAATGATGTACTTTTATAGATGGATTTCTATGCTGTACTTGTGCAGCAGAGAACTACTGAAGACTCTGTTTTCCAGTTGCAGTGTGGGCAAAGAAGTCAGTCATATTACAGGGAGTAATATCTAGTTTGCATGAAGATTTTTAATGTTAGGAATTTTGGAAATCCCTTGTAGTGCAGAGTTCACTTTTTCACGCCGCAGATTGCTCATTGGTACGTGTAGCTATTCCCTATATCCTCATCTCAACATCATAATCACCTAACAACAATCCTTCTTTGCTTCAAATAAACAAAAAGGGATGAAAATTCCATATTTATACATCATCATTTGTTAAGGCTTTACATGCTTTTACAAGCACCTATAGGTACACTATTACATGTGGTAGGACCAACAATGCTGTAAACTTGGTTCAGGTTGCTGTGATAAAATCTTTTACGCTTAACTATTGATCCTCTGTAAACACTTCTTGAGTAAAGCTTGAGTCCTTTGCCAGTGAAAATGTGCCAAAAGATATCTAGGAGGAACACGTTAGCAAGTACTTAGAAGTAATCCTCACATCTTTGCTCCGGTAATTCATTTTGCAGTATCCTTTCCTGTCAAACTGGAGATGAAAAAATTGCCCCTTCTGAGTTGATGAGATTGATTTCTTTTACAGGCAGTGTTGTAACTAGTTTACGTAAAATGAAATATGTGTCACAAAAAATAAACTGCACAGTGGCACTGAATAAAGGAACAAAGTGTTTCTTTATGCTGATAGGAAGACTTCTTTTGAATAGGGTAGAAATATCACAAGAATGGTTTTCTAATCTGTTGTTTAACACATTGTTGGCTGTTTGACTGGCAGTCTAAATAGTATGTTGTGTTATAGCTAAATGATTTAAATTATTAAGGCTTATTCTAAGCTAACCTAAACAGATTTAAAAAAAAAAAAAAAAAGAGCTATGCTGTGAGTCATTTAGGTACAGCTGTTCTTTATTTTCTCCTTGAAGATGCTTTACATTGTAAGAAGAGTGACATGGACCAAGTCATCTTTTTGGGCTGTTGGGAGAAATGGAGAAAACTAAACAAAAAGTGTTAGCAAACTTATATATGCATATCTCTGTTTATGAAATCACCATAACTACTGCATAAAATCAGACCAGCAGGGAAAAATCACAGAATGGTCTGGGTTGGAAGGGACCTCTAAAGGCCACCTACTCCAATCCCCTCTGCAGTCAGTAGGGGCATCCACAACTAGATCAGGTTGCCCAGAGCCCTCTCAAGCCTCACTGAGTATCTTCAGGAATGGGGGCCCCAACCACCTCTCTGAACAACCTGTTCCAATATTCCACTACCCTCATGGTAAAAACTTGTTCCTAACATCCAATCTAAATCTGCTCTTCTCTAGTTTGAAGCCATTGCCCTCATCTTATCACTACAGGCCTTTATAGAACCACAGAATGTGCACTAAATTATGCTTTGTAGCATTGGCTTTGGTTTGATTTTCATTTAAATGAACTTTCTTCATGTTGTTGTGGAAAGAAACACGAGAAAGCAGAAGGATATTTCAGAGTTACTTGAATCATTTGAGCATCCCACTTGGCTAAAGGATGAGACTTCAGCATCACTCTTCAGTTTGACTGCTACAGTTGTTCCACTTTGTGTCATCATGCCCGTGTACTGGGATCTGTTATTTGGTGGTTAAGAATATGATGTAAAGGAAACACTTTTGTTCAGTTTTCTCCTTTTCTTCCAGTAGTCCAAAATGTACATGACCTTCTGCTCTGCCTGGGCTGGAAAAGTATTTCAACAGTAATAATAGTGTGACCTTGAGCATGGATCTCTCAAATGACAATCTTGATGACAATACTGGCTGTTCAGACTTGTCTTCCTTATGTTTTGACTAAAAACTCTATCTGAATATGTTTAGAGAATTAATGTAAAGTTAACATAATTACTTCTGAAATTTTGCTCAGAATGACATGTTTCTGAGAAAAGCTGCAGTTCCACATTTGAATATAACAAATTTTAAATTGGTTTGACATGGCCTGTGAAACAATCTTCTTGTGCTACTGATGTCTAAAGAAATTTGATGAAGTGCTAGAAGGGCACTATATGTTGTAATAGTAAACAGAGGTGGGTGCCTAACAAATGGAAAGATGTAAAAAGTTGCAGGACCTTGATGCATGCAAAATCCCTCCTTAGATTTGGGTTTCCAAAGTTTTGGGCAAGTAGAGATTGAGTTCAAATCATTTGTAATAAAAAGGCAAACTTAGAACATCTGGTTCCTGTTTGGCACATAGGTCAGTATGTATCAGTGCTTTTTTGCTAGGGTATTATTGCAATCGCGTCATCTACTAATAAGAATCCAACATATTTTTCTTACAAACTATATTATAGAAACATTTAAGCTTTGAAGCAGATTGGTGACCTTTTCAGTAGTCTATCTAATAGCAACTGGAGTGTGACGCTATGCGTTGGCCTCAGTTTCTGGTTCTGCCAGTGGTTTCCTTGGAGACCTTCTGGAGGTCGCTTCCTTGCCCTTTGTCATAAGTAGTTCTAATTCGATGTCGCTAATCCTTCATTTCCTTGCCTTTTATTACTGGTGTGTAAAAAACAATTGTTTCAGAGGTACTGAAACTAACTTTCCCCATTTCTGCCACATTTTGTTAATTTTGGCTAAACTTTGCTGTACCATTCAACTTCACCCATAGGACTGACACATTTCTACTGAATAAGTAATTGTCTGAAACTCATCATTCAGCTTCATTCTGTGCAAGAACCCAAAACTCAGTAACGGAACAACAGACTGTTCTGGGGGTTATCTGACACAAACTGGGAAATGCTGCAAGCCTTGTGGGCAGAGTCTTTTTGTGAGAATTTGTGGAAGCAAACAGCTTGAGTATTGGTAGAAGATCCGATGCTAAATATTAGTGAGTTTGTTTTGTTGAAAAAAAGTATACAGGATCCTGAACAACACTGGTTGATAACCAAACTGCTTGATGTAGACTGAGCCTACATCAACCAGTTTTATTTGCAACCTATTTTACTTTTCAGAGTCTTCATATATATTGTGCTATTTGAAATGTGGACATCTTGTGTTTGGTATCCCCCACTTAACTTTATGAGCTGCTGAGAAGCAATGCAGTTGGTCTGAAGACAATCCACCATCCTTTTCTGTGTTGTTTTTAAGGATGGTGAAAATCATAGAATCATAGAATTGTCAGAGTTGGAAGGGACCTGAAAGATCATGCAGTTCCAACACACCCCTGCCATAGGCAGGGACACTTCACACTAGATCAGGCTGCTCAGAGCCACAGCCAGCCTGGCCTTAAAAACTTCCAAGCGTGAAGCTTCCACCATCTGCCTGGGCAACCTGTTCCAGTGTCTCAGGACCCTTATGGTGAAGAACTTCTTCCTAACATCCAATCTGAATCTACCCAATTCTGGTTTTGCTCCATTCCCCCTAGTCCTATCACTAAAAAGTCCCTCCCCAGCTTTCTTGTAGGCCCCCTTCAGATACTGGAAGAACACAATAACAGCCTGTCTTCATAGGAGAGGTGCTCCAACCCTCTGATCATCCTTGTGATCATTCTTTGGACACGTCCGAGCTATGAAAATAGGTAGCACAAAGTTTTCACTTCCTTCTTTTTATTTGCTGAATTTTCTTTTCTATCATAATTTTTATACTCAGTCTGAGTGGTTTTTATTACTCAGTCTTGAAAATATAATTTGAGTTTAGTCAATGGAAATGAAATCCAAAGTGTGAGCTAATCTTTATTTACATAGTATGTATCTTCCATTTCAAGGGAAAATATTCTGAAAAGAAGTTATATTGTACAAATACCCTCCCAGACAAATTGCATGCATCTCACACAATACCTTAAACTCCTTGTTTTTAATCTTAAGCTAAGATAAAACACAAGCAGGAGACAGTCACTCCTATTTTAGAGCTTACAGCCTCATATTAAAAGAAACTTGAACTCCTGCCAACTCTTGGTCCCTCTCTACAAAAAGCAAATCATTATGGACTCGAATGAGCTGCTTTGTAGCTCAGAATTTTCCATTCACGCTTGCAGCTCTCTACAAGTAAATGTGTGCAAATGGTGCTCACGATGAGCAGTAGGGCTTTCAGACAGGGGTTCTCAAGTTTTCCCAAGTGCTACGGACCAGCAGATGGTGCTGTTGCAGGTGACTATCTTGCTTTTCCCTGACAAAAAACAAGCCACCAATTCTTTGAAAAATACAGCTGTTGTTAGCCATGGTAAGGTGGTACTTCTCAAAAGCTGTGGATGTTCTTTCTATACAAGGCTCTATCTCCAATGGTGTTATTTTCTTAAAGATGACAAGGATTTTAGTCATATAAACAACCTGATATTACATGGTGCAAGAAAATTGCAGTATTTGCCTTGCTGGAATGGAGGGAGACTACTCAAATAGGAATGAACAACATGCTCCTGCAAAGACTCTCTATTCTGGTTCCATATGACCTGAGCAGAACAACTTGAAATTATTGTAATTGGAAATATTTTGTTAGACTCTCACAAGATAAAGAAAGGTAAAAGGACATTTTGCTTCCAAGCACATAGTGTAAGTCTTCATTAGATAAGCAAAACAGAAAGGCAGTGTCTCAAGACAGGGACATCAGTGCTTTAAAGCAATGACAGGTTTTTTTACAGATGCTGTAATTTATCAAAGGTGCAAAGCTATTTGTAAATTGGAGCAGAATTTGATGGCTGCCTCCAGTAACAAATGGGTAAGAAAAGAAAGAGCAAGTGGACACAGACTTGCATTTAAAAACATAATAGAAGTTACAATAAAAAAAAGGATGTGAGAGTCACTTTTCCTGACTGATTGACAGTGGTGCTCTCTTATTTAAAAGAAAGTCTTTGTGAGGCCAAGAAAAAGCTTTGTCACTAGTGAATTTAAAAACAAAACTTAATTTTGTTAAACTTAAATCTAACTGTCAGGGAATTATTTGTGTTCTGGATGGCTCAGAGATCTAATAGCAGCCTTCCAGTATCTGAAGGAGGCCTACAAGAAGGCTGCAGAGGGACTGTTTCCAAAGGCCTGTAGTGATAGGATGAGAGGAAGTGGTTTTAAATTACGGAAGAGTAGATTTAGGTTGGATATTAGGAATAAGTTCTTTACCATGAGGGTGGTAAAGACTGCAACAGATTGCCCAGGGAGGTAGTTGAGGCCCCATCCCTGGAGATATTGAAGATCACGCTCAGCAAGGCTCTGAGCAACCTGATCCAGTGGAAGATGTCTGTGCTTTCTGCAGAGAGGTTGGACTAGATGACTTTTGGAGGTCCCTTCCAACCCAAACCATTCTCTTATTCTATAACTGAGAATGTAGAAGCCTTTCCCCTTTGAATTTTATTTTCTGAACAAATTTCCTCATGGAACAGAGATCTTTCAGTGTCTCCATGATCAGGCTGTTGGTATCTAGATACAGAAACTGTGGCACAAGACTTCAGGTGAAAGAAGGGAGACTACTCAAGTAAGAATTAACAACAATTTCCTGCAAAGACAAAATATCCTTGTTCCACGTGGCCTGAACAGAGCAACTTGACATTACTGTAATTGGAAGTGCTTTGTTAGACTCTAGTGAGATAACGAAATGTAAAAGGACATGTCTTTTTAATTATAAACTTAAACTTTGTATATATGAACTGCCCTTCTCTCAAGAATGTTAATTTCTGCAACAAATGAAAAATTGAAAGAAAAAAAAACCAAAGCAAACCAAAATAAAACAGCCAAACAAAAGAAAAGAATCCCGTATGTCATCCTCTCCAAAGTCTCACAATCTCCAGTCTCAAGCACCTCACTCACTCAGCTTCCTATTCTGGCTGTCTGTAGTGGGCTTCTTTCATTAGAGAACAGTATGTGATCCAGAACTAAACTTGTATAAAAATTATAGACCAAGATAGCAAAGGGAAACAATACATTCATTTTCAGTATTCCAAGGAAGATTTTGAATCGCAATCAGACAATTTGCTAAATAGAATGAAGTATTAATACATTTCAGTTGAGAATAATAGTCTGAAATGTATATGTAAAAAATTAAAAACACTTTCGCAATATCCAGTTTTTTAAAAAAAAACCCACAAAACAAACACTGCTTCCTGGTTTAGCTTAACATTTGATATCTCTCCTTAGACTGCCAAAGAAAGTTCTTTCATAGTACTTTAGACAAACTGATCACTTTTCTCCAAAAGCTAAAGAAACCTGTCAATTCACTTATACAGAGCACAGAACTACCAAATAATGAGAGATCTGGCCTAGGTCTGAGCTTTTTAATCCAGTGGAAAGATACTTAATATCCAGCCCCTAGTATCTCATAGTTCCCATACAGGTACCAGTTTCATTGTGAAATACATGAAACTTGAAAATTGCTGGCATTTCCTGAATGACTCCCATCTCTGGTTTCTGCCTCTTATCACTGTTACTTCAGTGATTCAGAGCAGCCTTGGCTTGAGGCATACAGCAAGGAATGTGTGGTGCAGTTGGCGACTCTTCCCCGGTTTCAAGCTCTGACTGTACAACAGAGACTATGAAACTCAGACTCTTACCTAGCAACCTTTTTTTTTTTTTTGTGCCAAAAAAGAACGGAGGAATCCCAAGAAGGTATGGTTTGGTTGAGGGGCAGGGATGTTGGTCCTGAAAGCCATAGTTTTTCTGGAACACACACTGAGAAAGGAGGGCAGTTGACACCCAGGGGTCAAGTATATCAAAACTGCAACATGTGATAGTCAGAAGCAATAATCCTTCAGTGTAATGTAGGATGTGAGCTGTCTCACTGTCCACTTTCAAAGGAACATAAAATCATAGAATGGTTTGGGTTGAGTGACCTCCAAAGATCATCTAGTCCAAACTCTTCTGCAGTAAGCAGGGGCATCCTAAACTAGATCAGGTTGCCCAGAGCCCTGTCAAACCTCACCCTGAATATCTCCAAGATAGGGCCCCAAACACCTCCCTGAGCAACACTGGTTCCACTACCTTCACGGTATAGAACTTGTTCCTAAATGTTGTATTTGTTGGCTGGATAGGATGTTGGCCAGTCCATTGTTTTCCCATTCCTTTCTGATAGCCATTGTAAAACTCACAAGCACTTTTTTGAATTGTTAAAGTCATCCAGAATATTCTAGAGATATGAAGACAGTGATTTCTAGCACAGATCTGCAGTGTGTCATGATGATGCTATAGAGCATAGATATCGAGGCAAAGGGCACTTCTGTTCACTCCAAAATACCTGTTGTACTTGCAAGTATCCAAAAGAATAGCACCTAGGCTGTGTTCTAGGTGTGTCATTTTCTAAGCCTTTCTATCTAGACCAGCAAGTTTTACCACCTTATATATCCTGCCTTCTATATCTCTGCATGTTGCATAGTGCAAATATAGCTGTTGTGCTTGTATTCTTGCTTGCTTCCTGAAAAAAAAAATGCTTTCTGGGTCCTGAGATTTTGGTGGAGTTTAAGTCCACAGTCCCTAATAGTTTTTTCTCAGTGTATCTTTCATGTGGCTTTTGTGCAGAAAAATCTTTCTTTGGGAAGACCTTGTGGTGCTCCAGATCCCATGAAGGCAAATATTCTTGGCATTTCTGCATGCTTCAGTGTTTTCAGATGAGTGCCTTGTCAGGGAGATGACAGTTGGACTTAGACAGAGTGATCTTCAATAAGGGCATTTATTAGTCAGCTGTCAAGCTGTTACACTAAGATATGCTTTTTAAAAAAAAATCACTAAGTGGTGTGCTAGGAAAAAAACCAAAATTTGTTTGTGCAGCCTGAATGAATGAATATTAGTCATATATGAAGTACTGTTGACAGTCCTTTGAAAGGAGAACCTGGATAATATTTTAACACATACCATTACATATTGCATGCATTTTCTAACTTCAGCATTTTTATTGCATGCAAAAAGGCAAGTAAAAGGAATGAAACTCAATCATTCCATGGAATAAAACAAATACAGAACCATGCAACCTATTTGGAAAATGTTTTATTAGCCTCCTAAAAGACCTCTGAAAAGCAGCAAAAAGGGATTTATCATTGTGCTAAAAAAAGTTTTGTTGCTGAGCTAAACATTATGAAAAAGATTGGAAACTATTTTACTGGAAATAAAAAAAAAATATTAAGGTGTGAGGGAAATGCAAGTTGTTTATGGTGACTTTGATCCTCAGTGATTTGCCAGTTAATTTTATTCCCCACTTGCCCAGTGTGCAGTTGCTGAAGACATAGGTTGTATTGTTTACTGCCCTAGAAAGCAGCTATGACAGCACAAAGAGCAAATATTAACGGGTGTGCACTGGAAATGATAGAATTTGGGGCTAATTTATGCAATTATCTGCACTGTTTCGCAGATGCATTGTGTGCTAGGGCACTGCCCTTTAATGCTTCCTTCAGTCCTCTGCTCCTTCTGCAGGCCTTTTGTTTCCTCCCATGTTGAATCCTCCCAGTTTCTCACTGCTCCCTCAGTTTTCTTTTTGCTGTCTCTGATCTGAATCAGTCTTAGAATGCTTGTGAATGTTTCCTGACAAAGACACTGATACAGAAAGCTAACCTGATTGTTCCAGGGGACAAAATAATGATAAAAACCATCTACGTTTCTATTTCCCCTCCATACTCTTAGTCCCTTGTAAAGATTCATTTACTGATATGTAGAATATCAAAGTTTTTTCTATTACTTTGGAAGTGTTGTGAAGCCGCAGGGATTGTAGCTTGTCTGGCAACCAAACTTCCCAGCCACAGTGAGAGATATTTGTAAGAGGAGTCTAAAGCTATAGGTGTTTTGGTAGGGAACAATTTAAGGAACTTACTACAAATTTTGTGGTTAAGGCTGCAGTTTTTACTCCTGAAAGCATTAAAAGATTTTTTACATCCCCTCAGCTACCTAAATACACACAGAGATGATCTCCATGGGTTCCACCACATGCTTGCATTGAAAAGTATCCTGGACAAAAGAACTACCTGTGTTATTTTTTAAAATCCTGAGAGTATCTGTTAGACTGTCTAGGGCAGGCTCTCTGATGCACGGCTTGGGTATGTTTCTGCTGCTTAGCAACACAAGCCAGAAAAGAAGCTCTCTTTTCCATCCTTGCCTCTGCATCAGCTCTGTTACCTTTAACTCTTTCAGCATGTTTGTGATTGGCATATCTGGACGCTATTTTACCGTTTTATACCTGTGTATTTCTTTTTAGAAGAAGCACAGGATTGATCCATCAAAGCACAGGCAACACAAATTTGCTAGTGTGCTTTAGTTTGTAGTGGTGAGGCAGAGCTTTGCTGGCAGGGATGCAGCTGGCTGATTGCTGTTCATAGTACCAACATTCAACAGTGACTCTGAAGCTTTCTGAAGCTGTTTTGCAAAACGTACCTCTAACTTATAAACCATGTCCAGGTGGGTTTTGAAAGTCTCTAGAGAAGGAGACTCCACAACCTCTCTGGGCAGCCTGTCCCAGTGCTCTCTCAGCCTCACAGCAAAGAAGTTTTTCCTCATGTTGAAGTGGAACTTTCTGTGTTCTGGTTTGTCTTTTGCCTCTTATTCCATCACAGGGCACCAGTGAAAACAGACTGGGCCCTTCTTCTTGACACCCACCCTTCAGATACTTGTAAACACTAATAAGATCTCTTTTCAGCGTTCTCTTCTCTCAGCCTTTCCCCATCAGACAGATGTTCCAAGCCCTTAACCATCCTCATACCCTTCCATTTTACTCTTTCTGGTATTACCCTGTCCCTATTGAACTGGGAAAGCGGAACTGGACACAGTACTCCAGATGTGGTCTCACTAGGGCAGAGTAGAAAGAGAAGAGAACCTCCCTTGACCTGCTGGACACTCTTCTGAAGTCTTTCTGTTCTTAAGACATGGTAGACTATTTGTTTCAGATTGAACAAAACATCTCTGACATGAAAACAGGTGCCCTGCTACATCCACCAGGATCTTTTTCTCCATCTCTCCTGTGATCACTTTATTGCTCTTCCTTTCGGTTCTGCACACAATGGCTGAACACTCCTGTGCTCCTGCTTCTCTCCTTCCCTTCTCCTTTGCGTACATGGGTATAGCTACTCTTCTTTGTTCAGAACAAGACATGTGGATCAGAAGTCAAAGTGACTCTGACCTTGTGTGCCATGCAAGTCTTTTTTTAAAGGTTAAGTCTCTGAAGCTGTTCCAGTTTTTCTTTTCTCAGTCCTCACCTGATGGAAGGTTTGGCATATTTCTTAACTTTTGCCATGTATTAATCATTTATTTCTCAGCTTCATCATACTCCTAATTTGTATATGTTTTGCCCAATAATTAATCCTGCCAGCCAACAAATTCTTTGAAGGACTAGTTACTTGCTCTTTCTTTAGACAGTGGTACATGCTCTTCGTTAGGACACAATACCATACAAGCAAAGAAGGTGCTGTTTCCATAATGTTGAAGATGAAGGAAATAGGAAAAGTGATGATGAAATTTATGGTCATTGTGACCTTTAAGCACTCAATGCAGAGGCAGACTGAGCAGGCAGTGAGCGTCAAGAGGGACAGGGATCTACTGGATCCAATCGACGATTAAGGGACTAGAGCACTGCCTTATGTGGAAAGGCTGAGAGACGTTGGGGCTTTTTAGTCTGGAGAGAAGACAACTGAGAGGGTATCTAATCAATGTTATAAATATCTGAGGGCTGGGTGTGAGGAAGGAAGGGAGAGCCTCTGGTCACTTGTGACCTGTGATAGGACAAAATGCAATGAATATTAACTGCAGCTCAGGAAGTTCCACCTCAGCATTAGGAAGAACTTCTCTCAGGGTCACAGACCACTGGAACAGGCTCCCCAGAGAGATTGTGGAGTCTCCTTCTCTGGAGACTTTCACACCCTGTCTGGATGTGTTCCTTTGTGACCTGTGCTAGATTATATGGCCCTGCTCTGGCAGGGGAGTTGGACTCGAAGGTCTCCAGAGGTCCCTTCCAACTCCTGACATCCTGTGATCCCGTAAGAACAGCAGAAATCAATACAGACAGTATTGCAGTGGTCCTTCATTTCTCCATTTTGGGTATCATCCTTGTGCATAACAGAGGTGGTTTTCTTTTGTGCCTGAAAGTCTTGGTCACACCTACCTGGGTTGCATTATGTAGAGCCACATTCAAGGCTACAGCAGCAAAAGTAAAGTTCTACCAGAAATATTGAGGCATAGAGCAGGGCTGCAGTATGTCACAATACTTGTAATAGGTGCCCTTAAAAACTGTAGCTCTTGTTTGTGCACACAGCAGTCTCCGAGGGTGGGGGGGGTCTCACTTGAAGCCCATCTGAAAAGTCCTACTGAAGTTGAATTGGCCTCTCCAGGTGAGAGGCCTTTTTAAGTGCTGGAAATCAGAGGCATCCCTTCAATGATCTTCCACTGTGTGCAGTTATTTCCTTTCTAAATGGTCCTGAGCTGCTCCTCAGTAGCATTCACTGAAATCATCAGGGAAAAAAAAAAAAAAAAAAAAGTGAAACTACAGCAATTCTCAAAAACTTGTTTACTGAATGTCAAACTGAGAGCAGTTATTGACCCAGAGGTATTACAGTTTATTCAGGGTGCCAAGTAATTATAGAAGTGACATTAGCTCATCATTTACACTCAGTGTAGTCATGAATGACAATGTCAGCTAAAACAAGGACAAATGAGAAGGAGCCCACAGTTTATATAGTATTCCTTAGAAGCACAGAACAAGGTGTAAGTAAATGAGGGTTGTCTGGTGTGGAAGCTGCTTGTTTCCATTGGAAATTACCACCTGCTGTTCTCTAATATGAGAATCCCTGAGCCAAAGCTATAAACTAACAGCTAATGTTGTTTTCTGTTTTCTGTCCTCTCAGTTAGATAACAGATAGAGCAAATTACAGAAGAGACCTCTTAAGCTGAAAGCTTTGGTACTCAGCAAATGTACTCCTTTACCAGGAAATTCCGTAACACTTTTGCAAAATTTAGAGCAATTGCTTGAGTTTGTACACATTATTCATTTAGAGAACAGACATGAGTCCCTTTTGAATGTTTTCCACTGCTTTCCAGATTAGATTGCAACATATGCAAACTCATCTGTTAGGAAGATGAGAACTCAGACTGGAAATACTCACTGGTCTCTGTGCCTTATATAGCAAAATATAATAAAGCTTATATAGCAAGCAAAAATTAATATCCAACCCAGAAACACTGAATAGAAAATATCATTCTAAAAATGTTCATTTCAGGTCAGATAATGGGGCTTTTGATGTAACATAATGTCCTTGCAAACAGGAAGGCTGAAGGGAAATTCTTGGAGGTCATTAGGAGCCAATCACCAATGTAGCCTTCCACTAGATAAGACTTCTATTGCTAAGAACCCATACTGATGTGGCTTAATAGACCCCAGGGGCTAAAAGACAATGAACATAGGAGAGGGGAGCATATGAACATGAACATTAACCCTCTCACTGCAGCTTAGTCAGAAAGATCTCTATTTAGCAAGATGATCTTCTGAAGAAAACAGCAAAGCACTAGGCTAATAAATGATAAAAATAGAGCAAGAAGAGAAAAGGGTTTTTTTTTTAGCTTCCTTTTTTCTCTTTATTCAATCTACAATATAATGAGAAGTTCAGATTAGAGAAAGGATACACCTAACTAAACAAACAGTACAAAAATCACCTCCCTCCCCCTTCAAATTAACATTATGTTAAACTCTCTGAACCAAAGACCATTTTATGTAGCTGCTCTGGAACAGTGGGAAACCCTGCTGCTCTGCTTTCTCTCAGGCAAGATTTTCTTCTCTATTGCATAGGCTCTGGAGGATGAGTAACAGCAGCAAAGGCACCGGCAAAACCAGGACAAATTAAGGAAAGCATGAGAAAATAGTGATCTGGTCAGTGAGTACCTTATTAGAATCATAGAATGGCTTAGCTTGAAAGGGACATTAGAGAGCATCTACTCCAACCCATCTGCTCTGGGTAGGGGTGCCTATCAGCCAGACTTGGTTGCTCAAAGCTTCGTCCAACCTGGCCTTGAACACCTCTATGAAAGGGGCATCCACAACCTCTCCAGCCAACCTATTCCTGAGTCTCACCAGCTGCGTACTGAAGAACTTCCTAAGATCCTAAACCTACTCTCCCTCTGCTTGAAACATTTCCCCCTTGTCCTGTCTGTAGACACCCTTGTAATAAGATCCTCTTCAGCCCTCCTGTAGGTTCCCTTCAGGTATTGGAAGGCAGCTATAAGGCCCCCTGTCACCTTCTCTTCTCCAGGCTGAACAACCCCAGCTCCATCAGCCTATCCTCATGGTGAAGGTGATCCAGCCCTTGGATCACCTTTGTGGCCCTTCTCTGGACTTGCTGCAACAGCTCTGTTAGACGTGTATTTATTATGCTCATGACAGTCAACCATTTTTGTAGGCAGAGGAGCTGCTCAACACCTCCCTGAAGTTTTCAATCTGTGCATTTCTTATTTGCATCCTCATTTATGTGTGTATTCTGTGAACACACAAATGTCTGCAGACAATCACACTCACATAATTGCTGAACTGTACCACACTGTATATTTTAAATGCTATATTCCAGTCATATATTTTAGGATCTGTACTGAAGGCTTCCTTTTGTGTCCAAGCTGTTAGTCTCCAGATTTGAGTAAAAAATAGCAGCCTATTGGAACTTCACCTGAAAAAGAACATGTGAATAAATATTTACCAGCCAAGAGCTGTTGCATTTATAGAAAAAAACCACTTTCATCTTTTTCATCTTTTTCTTTCCTCCTGTGTTTTTTTCTTTTTTTAGCTATTTATAACTAAAAAGAACAACACCTGTACTAATGTCATTACATAAATAAGAACTCTTTAACTGCCTACTTTTTGATAAGTTGCTCTTTCTGATAAGTTGCTACCTTAGTCCCCAGGATGTGAAAAATAGTTTGGTATTTAAAAAAAAAAACAAACCCCAAACATTAATTCTTGTGACCTTTGTAACAAGAATTTTGTTCTAGAAATAAAATTACTAGCAATTTTAATTTGTTGGTCAGACATTGGAATAGATTGACCAGGGAGGGGGTGGAGTCACCATCCCTGAAAATGTTCAAGAAAGGTGTGGAAATGGTTTAATGGCCATGATGTTCTTAGTCTGAGCATTGGACTCAAAGACCTTAGAAGTCTTTTCCAACTGAAACAATTTTATCATTCTGTATATAGGTGCTTTTTAGACCATCCCTGGAATGCCACATCCAGTTTCAGCCCTTTCTATTTGAAAGAGACACTGAAAAACTGGAGAGTGTAAGAGCACCATAAAGAATTTTGACATGTGAAGAAAGGGTAAAAGATTCAAGTTGGTGAAGAGAAGGCTCAGTTTGTGTTTAAGAAAAAGTTCTCCACAATACAAACAACCAGGGTTGCCCAAAGGAATCTCTCTCTTGCAAATATTTGAGACTCAGTTTGAGAAGACCCTGAGTAAGGCTTTGCTTTCAACAGGTTGTAGTGCACAGTCTCCAGAGGTCTCTTCCAATCAAGACTTTTCCACAAACCACTGTTCCTGTTATTTTAAATGGATTAGAGAATGTTTAGAATGTCGTCAAACCAATTAAACCTGCAAGTCAAAGGTTACAGTATTTTATCTTGCTTCTTGGTCTGTAACACAAGCCATGTGCTCAGCAGTATCACAAGCGCAACCCCATCTGCCTCCAAGAAATTTTCATAGCTGCTAAGGAAATGGACAATGGAAGCACTAAAGAAACCTGATACGTGAAATAATTAAGTCTGCACCATGGTGATGGAAAGATAGAAACTACAGGGTAGTGTCCTGGTGGTGTCATGTGGCCAATGCATCCCTAAACCTCTTCACAGTCTCAGGCAAAGTGAAATAAATTAAAATAAATGTTTATCCATTTAAAAAGTAGGGAAGGAGGAGGAAAATGGCAGAGCGAAAGAGAAGGAACAAGGATTGCAATGTATGTACGGAGCTCAAATCCTATTTCTGTATTCAAGCTTATCATCACACACCTGAATGCCTTCTTCAATGCAAGCACATTATAGTGTAGCAACAAATATTAGTGTCCAAACCAGCATCCAAGAATGCTAAGTCCTTGTCTGCTCAATATTCATAAATAAAACTACAGCTAGGCACAGTGCATGTAGCTTATTTCAGCCCAAATAACTCTTTTCTCCTGTTGATATATTCATTTTTTTCATTAGTAAAATGTCTTTGATTGTAAAATATTACAGTAATATTTTATAATACATAATGTATAATTTTATAGTACAGTAAGAATACAAGATGTGGATTTTGCCCAAGTGCTGTGTTTTGTTTAAAAGGGGGTCATCAGGGTTCTCTTATACTTGAATCCAGTATTGTTCCTGTGGTTCCAAATGTTGCTCAATACAATGAATAAGTGAGAGATAAAATGAGACAATTGGAGTGATGTGACAGTTGGTTACTCTTCAAGACTAGGTTCAATCCATTGTCAATGTTCATCTGATTTGTGCATCTGAATAATCATTGCTAGACGCAAAGTTTACCATGCTACAATACCAACAAATACAGTGCAGTCATGGACTTTGAAAGGACTAAAGATCAAGAATCAAGGCATTTATATACTCTGATTCAAATTAAAGCTCTCATATTGATCCAATTATTTGACTAATTCCTAAGGAAAGAAATACAGCATTTCCACCACAAAGTAACTGTGGAAAACAGGTTAGGAAGAGAAATATCTACACTAGAACATAATTCTGGCACCTAATAGTTCATTTGCCACTGTAATGGAGGGTATTAATGGATGCAAGATATTTTTTCCAAAATTAATATCGTTTATTAATTTTGATACTCAGGACTCTCTCGCCACACACCCAGTAGTTTTTAAATAATATTTAGGTTCTGTGCGACGGCCATGAAAACATTATACAAAGGGATAACTGAATCTAGAACAAATAACTAGCAACAAACTGGGAGGCTTGGCTGATACAGCTGAAGGCCAGCCAGACTTGGACAGACTGGAAAGCTACNGGGGAACTTCTTTACTGTAAGGGTCCCAGAGCACTGGAACAGGCTCCCCAGAGAGGCTGCGGAGTCTCCTTCTGTTGAGACTATCAAGGCCTGTCTGGATGTGTTCTGTGTGACCTGAGCAAGATTGTCTGGTCCTGCTCTGGCAAGGGATTGGACTCGATGATCTCTTTGGGTCCCTTCCAACCCCTGACATCCTGTGATCCTGCAGGAATTAGACAATGTCCCCTCCATGACAAACATCTAAAGTCTCAAATCCTTTTTCATATGACCAGTGCAGGCTAGGAAGAAAGTTCATTACTTCAGCAAAGTTAAGGAATAATAAGATGCTTCTCTTCTGTTTTGGGGGTTTGTTTGTTTGTTTTGTTTTATAAGCTAACATTGTTTTCTGGCTGGAATAAGACGAATAGGGTCACATTCTGGAGCAGGTTGGTCTCTAAAATATTAATGTATGTCTATTTTCTGACATGCACTGCTAACTTGAACAACCAGTCACTTCTGCTGGGAGCAGAAATGATCTCTGCAAATAGTCTTCACATCTGGACATGAGTTGTTAGAGTATAGGAGTAGTTTCGTGCAAGTGAGCCTATAGCAGCAAACACAGTGAACCTTGAAAGTTTTGTGCTAAATTCAAAATCTCTTTAAAAAAATGTTCAATAAAATGGACTTTAATCACAGAATCGTAGAATTGTCAGGTTGGAAGGGACCCCAAGGATAGTCTTGTTCCAATCTCTCTGCCATGGGCAGGGACACCCTTCACTAGATCAGGTTGCCCAGAGCCACATCCAGCCTGGCCTTAAAAACATCCAGGGTTTTATTAATAGTGAATAGTTACATAGACCTGAGGGAAGGAAGTAGTTCTTTCTCTTGTTTCTGTTTGTCAGCTAATTTCTGTGCTCTGGTTAGTAAGTCCAAATCAAAGACATATATTTTTTAATTCATTTAATGGGAAGGTAAGTTATTAGCATGTGATATGCAGAGTTAATGGATTGCTGTGGCACCCAAATAAGAAAGCAGTTTCAGAGATCATGGAATTATAGAATGATAGAATGGTTTTGGTTGGAAGAAACCTTTAAGATCATTGAATCCAACCATTAACCCAGCAGTGCCAGGTCATCACTACACGAGGTCCTTCAGCACCACATCTGCATGTCCTTTCAGTCCCTCCGGGGATGAGGACTCTACCACTGCCCTGGGCAGCTTGTTCCAAGTCTTGACAACCTTTTTGAGTAAAAAAAGTTGTTCCTTGTGTCCAACCTAAACCTTCCATGGTGCAAGTTGAGGCTGTTTCCTTTTGTCCTGTTGCTTGTTCTTTTTGTTCTTTGGGAGAAGAAATCAACTCCCACCTGGCTCCAGACTCCTTTCAGGGAGCTGTAGAGAGCCAAAAGGTCTCCCCTCAGCCTCCTTTTCTTTTTTTTTTTTTCTTCTCCCAGCCTAAGCAACCCCAGTTCCCTCAGCTGCTCCTCACAAGACTTAAGCTCTAGACCCTTCACCAGCTTTGTTGCCCTTCTCTGGATCCACACTCCAGCCCCTGTTTTGATGCAGCTGTGATTATCCTAAATTTCTAGAGAACTCTATATTGCTATTGCAAGGTTCATACTGGGGAAAAAAAAAATGAAAAAGAGTGCCACTGGCTCAGGATCTGTTGCAAAGTGTCACAGCTTCCTTCTTGTTATACTCTCTGAGTGCAAGAGGTAAAACAGCCATTCTGTGCCATACTTTCATTTAAAAGGAACAAGTGCCAGCAGAACAGTTGCACAGGTAATAATAGTTTCATGACCACTTGTGTGCTATGCAGTTATGGGTCTCTGTGACTATTCTGTTAGGGCCTATGTGTTGCACCTGCCATATTTCAGCTGGGATAGGACAGGTATAAAATTAGATATGCATTTCCCAATACCTTGGCATACAAATCACATCTGCTGCTGTACTTTGACAGGTAAATCAATTATTCAGTGTCAAAGCCAAGCTACCTGTGGAAATCCTGCTTTCTGATATGTTTGCACACCTACATAGTGGTAGGAAAATTTTTTTTTTCCCCTTCAAAATGCCAAATTGTTAGAATGATCTTCAGGGTTGAGGAAATGCTTATTTCCTTTGCTTTCTGAGGTCTCAATATGATCATATTTGCAGGTAAAATTTGTGGGGCTTAACGCTTCTGGTTTTGCTTGATTCTGTGACAGAGAGTGCCCTTACTAATTTAATTAACGCTCACTTGATTGTGCTGTCTTAAGTATACAGTTATCTGAAGCTCTCAAAGCTCCAAGGACTGCACAGATTTTTTATAGTTAAGTATATTGCATTGTCAAGACTGACTGCAAATTAAATCTCTTTCAAAAAGATAAATTAAAATTGTGTCTTCCCAGCCTATCTTTAACCACCTAAAAACAAATCAGTTGTTTTATTTTAAGAAAGCATTGTTTTTACCTTGTCTTCTACAATGCATAGACACAAAGATGTAACAAGAGAAGTCACTTCAACATGCAGTGTGAGACTTCCTCTGAAAATAAGTTTGTCTAAAAAGCTTATCTGAAGAACTGATCAGAATTTACACTGATTTGTGCCAATTTATACTCATCTGTAACTTCAGAATGGTGAACAGTGATACATCACAGCTACTAAATGGCTCATTATTGGCCTAATTTGCCCCAATAAGCATATCAGGTGTCTGAACTGTTTTCTGGTATCTTTTTTGAAGGCAGTCCCCAGAGCCTACTCTTCTCCAGGCTGAACAATTTCAACTCTCATTCTTTCCTTATAGGGGATGTGCTTCAACCCTCTGATCACCTCTGTGGTCCTCCTCTGGACCTGCTCCAACAGGTTTATGTCTGTCTTGAGATGGGGGCCCCAGAGTTGGACACAGTACTGCAGGTGGGATTTTACAAGAGTGAAGCAGAGTGGAAGAATCACCTCCCTCAACCTGCTGGCCATACTTCTTTTGATATAGGCAAGGATGTTGTCAGTTTTCTGGACTTCGAGTGCACATCTCTGTCTCATACTGAATTTCTCATCCATTAACACTCCAAAGTCCTTCTCCACAGAGCTGCTTTCAATCTACTCATTGCCCAGCCTATACTTGGGATCGCCCCCGCTCATGTGCTGGACCTTACACCTTGTAACAGAGGGGTAATTAATTAATGTGAGATGGTATCTTTTTCAAAATTGATATTGTTTATTGATTTTGATACTTAGAACTCTCACCACCTCAACCACTATTTTTTAATAATAATTAGGTTCTTTTGCAACAGTCATGGAAACGTCATACAAAGGATAAACGAGATCTAGAAACAACTAGCAAAAATACAAACATTAATTGAACTGGAAAAGAAGGTTCTTGCTATCAATACACAGCTTGGGGTTAATTATACTGCCTGTCCACTACATGGCTTCAAGGAACTCCTTTCTGCTTATGGCAGAAGGCAATTAGTGAATTACAAGAGGCTTTAAGTATTTACTCACCAAAATTATCTCCCAACTCGCAGGGCTAGCTACAGCTTCAGACAGTACCCAAACACTTGCATGGAGTTCTGTTGGTGTCTTGACAGCCACTGAGGCTTCTGATTCTTCCCAGGATTCACAGGGTGCTGGGAAAAAGGAGGGAGACAATCTCTGACCTGGTCCGGATTTTTCTGGACCATCTGTCCCTTCCAGGGCTCCTTGTCTTGGCAGATGTAGGCAGGATGTCTTGCAATGTGCAGTCTCAGTACAACATCACACTGGCTATGCAGGCCCATCGCGTGGAGGCATTTAGAGCCTGTTCCTGGTAAACTCAAGGTAGGCAGTTTTCAGACAGTTCAGGATGCAGTAAGGCAGTGAGGCAGAACACTGCCAGAAGCAGAGAGCAATGGTGACAGGCAACAGCAGGCATAGCATGTTGTGTTACCTGCTCATCTCTTTTTAGCAATACAGTCTGAGACTAATGGGCCTTTGGACACAGAATAGCCAATCAGAATGGCAGTTAGCCAAGCTTCCCTTACATCCAGCAGTGCTGTAAAAATCTGTCAGGCGTGATCTGCTCTTATTGAAGCCTTAGCCTTAAAAATAGTGTTCTGGTCAGGCCTGTTAGATGGGTACAAAAGTCCCAAAGATACACACAAATGTGAAATATTACCAAGTGTGTGATTGATTGAAGAAGGGTATTACCTAACTGAAATAAAAGTCATTCAGATACATTTATCTGTGTTCAGCATTCAGTCTCTGGCTGCAAACAGACTGCAGAAAGGACTCAAGAAGTGGCAGAAAGCTTCTTTTTTTCTTCCCCTCTTCTCTACCTATATTAAGAAAATTACGGGTTCAGCAATCCTGCAGATTTTCTTCTGTGTCACAGAGGATGAGATCCTAAAGTCTGGAATTCTCTTTCTTTTTTATTTATTTGCTTATCGCCTGATCACCTTCAAAATTATTTTTAATGATTTTTTTTAATGTAAGGACTAAAGAAACTTAAAGGAAATCTTCATAAGAAATAAACAGATTCTAGACATTTTCTTCCTATACTTGAGAAAACATGAAAAGTTCGTGATACTGCAAGTTTAGTTGGGGTTTTTTTTCTCTCTTACCCAAAATAATTTCCCCTTCTCTAGCCATATTCTTAATTTGCTCTATTAAGATTTGTCATAGCCGCAAAATACATGCTTTGGCATGTCCATATTCCCTCTTAATTTTGTGCTTCCACTCTGCAGATAACTAATCCTGGTTTTCTTGGGTTTTTGCAACAGGCCTTTTAAAAATGGCATTTTGGTCCTGAGTCAATAAAGAGAAAAATGTCTGGGGCGCTCGAACTACTGTGTTCAAACACAGTAATAGCACTGAAAAAAACCCCCAACCTTATCAGATAATTACTGAATGCACATGAGGGGAAAGCTAAAATGATGATTTTGATTTGGTTTTTGGAGTAGTTTTTCTAGATACACATAAGGAAAAAAAAATCCTATCAGCTGGCTCTGATTCTACATGGAAGACAGGAGTAAAGGGCCTTCCTTTATTTTGCATTACACAGAAATGGGTAAATAATTGTTCATTTATGGTTCCATCCTACACATACAAAACCACAATGTGCAAGAGGAAGCTTCTTAAATACATCTTGGCCTTCTGGAGTACAGAGCATGAACGCCAATTCCAGATTGGTTTGAAAAAAACAACAAAATCAACCTTCCTTGTCCTTACTTCTGCCCTATTCCCTCCTGCCCCCCCCAGCCCCCATGACATCTAAAGCTAGTGCTTTTTTTCTTTCTTAAAAATTGTCTTACCGAACCCTCAGGGCTTCTGTCTTCTGATATTTCTCCACACCACAAGCCTTGGAACCTTACTGATGTTTTCTTCTTTGAAAACAGATGATCACTTGACTGCAGGAATTGCAATTTAGAGGGAGCCACAGGCAGTGTCCTTGTCTCAGCAGAAGAATGAAAGCAGGGCAACATCTCCCCATTGAGGGAGCTAAGGGACTCCCCTCTCTCCATGTCCCACTATTCAACAGACAGCTCCACTTTCCACTCATTGGTAGAGAAGGACAATCAGACACTTGCCCCATCCTGCATCTGGGGGACTCCACATTCTGGGGAATGCAAGCATTATCCTGGAGTCAAAACTTTAGGTTGGACCTAAGAGTCTGGGAACAAAAAGCTGTCCATCATCTTCCTATTCCTGCTGTGCAGGCACTACTTAAACTGTTTTTTTTTTCTGCAAAGTGGCAGTCAACTAGTAAATGTTGTCTTCTTTGTGGCTCTGGTTTATCAGACCTTCTTTTTCGTTTTCCATCACTGTGTTACTCCACCTCTCTATTTATTTGATTTCTTAGCAGAGAAATGAATGCTGAGTAGTCATTCACACTGAATTTGTTTCATTCAGCCTGGAGAAGCAAAGGCTCCAGGGAGACATTATAGCTGCTTTCCAGTACCTGTGGGGGACCTACAGGAAAGCGGGAGAAGGACTATTTATAAGGGCATGTGGTAATAGGGACAAGGAGCAATGGTTCTAAACTAGAGAAAGGGTAGATTTAGACTGGACATTTGGAATAGCTTTTCTGTGAGGGTGATGAGACACTGGAACAGGTTGGCCAGAGAGGTTGTGAATGGATATCTCATCCCTGGAATTGTATAACACCAGGCTGGATGAGGCTTTGAGCAACCTGGTCTAGTGGGAAGGGTCCCTGCCTAGGACAGGAGGGTTGGAACAACATGATCTTTAGGATCCCTTCTAACTGAAGCCATTCTATGATTCTATGATTTTATGCTCCTCTGAGTCTATCATTCTATGATTTTATGAGTCTGTGATATGCTGGATGAGATTTTTTTTTAAACTTCTCTCACAAACCCAATTAAAATAGTAATAGCAATAACAATTGAAATAGTAGCAATAGCAGCAACAAGAAAAACAAGAAGTACCTAGTTTCCAAGGAATTTAGACAAACAGTATTGCAGATAGACAGCTCTATAAAAATGTATTTACCTTTGGTATTGAAAGGAGCAACCCAGCAGTAAATAGAAGAGAGTCTTGTAGAGGAAGAACAAATCTGGTCTGAGAACACTTGGATAAACTGCAGCTTCTAGGGAAAAAAAAAAAAAANGGAAAAAAAAAAAAAAAAAAAAAAAAAGTCTTAACATGTGTCCTAGGAGAAAGATTTCACCTTAAAAGCATTCTGGAAATGTAGGGTAGCTCAGGAAGATATAAAGACAAGGTAGACCTTACAGGGATTTGATGTGAAGTGTTAGAAAGTCTGACCATCTCAAAAAGGCATGCACTTGTGGCTCTAAATAATGCCCTGGGGACTAGGTTGCTCTTGTATGGCCTTTAAAGATTGCTTTCAACTTCCACTGAAGTCAGTAGGACTCAGCGGATCACAGGGTGTTAGGGGTTGGAAAGGACCTATGGAGATGATCAAGTCCAACCTCCCTGCCACAGCAGGGCCATATAATCTAGCACAGGTCACACAGGAACACATCCAGGCAGGGCTTGAAAGTCTCCAGAGAAGGAGCCTCCACAATCTCTGGGGAGCCTGTTTCAGTGCTCTGTGACCCTGAGAGAAGTTCTTCCTAATGCTGAGGTGGAATTTCTTGTGCTGCAGTTTACATCCATTGCCCCTTGTCCTATCAGAGAGCACAAGTGAGCAGAGGCTCTCCCTGTCCCTTCCTGATACTCAGCCCTCAGATATTTATAGACCCCCCTCTATTAGATCCCCTCTCAGTCTTCTCCTCTCCAGACTAAAAGTCTCTTAGCCTTTCCTCACAAGACAGTGCTCCAGACCCAGTTCATGAGACATGAACTCTGTGAATGGTTAGGTCTTTAACAAACCAAATTGTTTACCCAGAACAATCAGGGACCTCTCTTGATGTCAGTGGTTTTCATCATTTCCTTACTGACCCTCTCTTCACAAACTCCTGAGTGATGCTCCTGAGGAGTTGCTGGATTAAAGAAGTGAAATAATCCCAGTGGGAAGCTGTGCTGAGTAGCTGGTTCAGTAACCCCACCTGAAGTATGTAATGTCTTAGCAAAATAGAGCTGAAAAGAGTTGTCTGCATTATCAAGGGCAATTCCTCTGCAAATACAAGCAACTACTTAATTTAATTATTTTCATAGGTCAAGTAAATTCTCTCTTGGACTGAATTAAATTTTCCATGCTAATTTAATTTTTATTTTTTTTTAGGGGTGTATTCTCAGAAACTGCTACTTGCAATAGAAATGCTCTAACTTCCATCCTAAATTTCTTCTGTTTATACCTTTTGCTCAATTTATGTTGTCCTTCCTCCCAAGCACCTCCCTCTTTCACCTTATGAATGTGAATTAAGAAAAAGAATCATGCAAAAAAAGAGTCAGGAAAAATATAACACTAAAAGCTTTTCCTGGTTTTATGCCATTTTTCACTACCTCCATCTCCTTAGTTATGGTTTCCTTCAGGGTTTGTGCTTGTGGTTTAGTTATTACTTCATGTAGGCTAAAAATGATGTAGTCCATTTTTCACTAGTGATGGGGTAGGGGGGTGTGGGAAAAATCCCACCTTTTTTCCTTCACATGTGATTGTACAGGNTAACTGGAAGAGGGAGATTTAAAATAGATGTTAGAAAGAAGTTCTTACCAGTGAGGGGTGGTGAAACACTGGCACAGGTTGCCCAGGGAGGTTGTGGCTGCTCCCTCCCTGGAAGTGTTCAAGGCCAGGTTAGATGAGGCTTTGAGTGACTTGTGCTAGTGGGAGGTGTCCCTGCCTATGGCGGAGGGTTGGAACTAGATGATCTTGGGGGTTCTTTTGAACCTAAACCATTCTATGATTCTATGATTTTTTGTCAGGTTAAAGGTGGAGATATTAGTTCCGCCTTAAACATTCAAAAAATACTCAGAATGTCTAAATGCTTTCTGGATTCTGCTTTGATATTACACTGGCAGTTTCCATACCCAAATTTTTATTATACAGAATCACAGAATGTTAGGGGTTGGAATTGACCTCAAAAGATCATCCAGTCAAACCCCCCTGCCAGAGCAGGATCACCTAGAGTGGGTCATACAGTAATGCATCCAGGTGAGTTTTGAATGTGAAGACGACTCCACAACCCCCCTGGGCAGCCTGTCCCAGTGCTCTGTCACCCCCACAGTGAAAATGTTTTTGCTTATGTGGAACCTCCTATGCTCCAGCTTGCACCTGCTGCCCCTTCTTTTATCATTGGACATCACCAAGCAGAGCCTGGCTCCATCTCTTGGCACTCACCCTTTGCATATTTATAGACATGAATGAGGTCACCCCTCAGGCTCCTCTTCTCCAAGCTAAAAAGCCCCAGCTCCCTCAGCCTTTCCTCACAAGGGAGCTGTTCCACTCCTGTCAGCATCTTTGTGGCTCTGCACTGGACTCTTTCAAGCATTCCCTGAGGTCCTTCTTGAACTGAGGGGCCAAGATCTGGACACAGTATTCCAGATGCAGCCTTACCAAGGCAATGTAGAGGGGAAGGAGAACCTCTTCTGACCCTACTAACCACACTGTCCCTTTTGAAAGAAGCCTGAAACAGAGCCAAAAGATCTGCTGTAATCTTTCAAAGCTAGATGCTTCTAGAATGTGAAACCTGTCTGCTTACACAAACACTGTCTGCATGCAAGCTTGTGGATCATTTAGCTTACAATCTTTTGTAGCATAATCACCTCTCTGTGTTAGGGGTTTGAGTTTGGGCTTTTTTCTCTAGAAGACACTGTAACAATTAAAAGAATAACTAATGACCTCTTTTAATACAGTGTGAGCTGGTATTTTTGACAAAAGGAGGCATATGCTTGAAAGGGTAGGCTCCAGCTCTCAGGAGGCTTTGCTTTTATAGTGCTGAACATACAGAGCACACAAAAAGGAGGGATCTGTCCTCCCTATATACCTTTTCACTCCCCTATGGGGAAAAGAGAAAAGTTTCAAATCACCAATTTAGCAGCCTGCTTGGTCTTTTTTTAACTTGCCTTTTAAGGGGCCAGGAAACAAAGGAATTAAAACTCATTCAGTTGGAAAAGCTGATTAATACTTTCACTGATTTAGAAGTGAGGAATAATCCACTGAAAAGAAAAGAGGCAAATTTGGAGATTCTTATCACCAAAAAGAAAGAACCAGGGGAGATCTGAATTCTCAACAGCTACAGTAGTCTCAGGCTGTTAACAATGGGTGAAACTGAATTGGCTTGAATGTAAATTAGTTTAATGTGTTGCAATAAATAGGTATAAATTTGAATAAGCAACTGTGATATAATTACCACACTCATTTTTCTTACTTAGTGGAGGAAAGAAAGACTTTTGTGTCAGTGGGGACGATCTCTGCAGGACAGACATTGCCAAACATTGCTATTCTACTGAAAAATTGAGGCCAAAATGCATATTTATTTGAGGGCAATTCTTGGGTCACTTCTAATCTCCAGCATATCCCTGTTGTATATTGACCCCACTTTTGCTTTCCTTGCTCTTTTCCTCTTTGTATAGCTGAAGAAGCTTTTAATTCTTTGCAAGATCTAACAGTTCCCTGATGGAGTTTTCTTAGCTGATCCCTCTTTTTATAGTCCTTCTAGACTCCCGATTTATTCTTACTGTCTCTTACAAGGAGTTATTTGTCTAGTTAGGTCTATAATTCTTTCCTTAATGCTTTACTGCCTTGGAGTAAACTTGACAGATCTTTGGGGGACAATATCAATAATATCCATTGTTTTTTCAAGGTCTGTCCAAATAAGAATAATACCAATTTTCTACTACTTTTTATGTTTCTTTTAAATTTAAATTAAACAAAACATAATCTTAGTTTTCCATAGCATCTTCCTTACTCTTCAGGAATCATACATGTATCACTGCCCCTTGTTAGTATCAGGGAGACAAACTGATGAAGAAATGTCTGGTTCTCATTTCCAGCAGTGCTAAGCTAGAAGCATTCCTTCTCAAAGGAATCCCTCTAAGGAAATGCAGAGCTTCCAATGAAGACACAAGAGCCAGAGTGTTTGCTTCAAATGCTTTTATCCATATCCAAGTCTATCTAAATATAGTCTAAAGAAGGTCTGTCTAAAGATAGACTTTAGTTTCAGACTTTGGCCATATTTAAAGACCTACAGATGGCAAGTGAACCTCAGTGGTTCATGAAATCTTATTTCTTGCATACATTTTATTATATTGGCACTCTTCAGGTACATATATTCATATATAGGAGTGACTGAAGGAACTGAGGCTGTTTAGTTTGAAAAAGAAGAGCCTGAGGGGAGACCTCATCCCCTGGTGCAGCTTGAAACCATTTCCTCTGGTCCTACCACTTGACACCAAGGAGAAGAGGCTCCTTGGTGATCATTGATTAGTTTCTCATAAATAAATTTCTTACCTATAAACAGATGTACTTAATGACTGAGATTCAATGTTTTTTGAGTCTTGGTTCATACATTTTGGTATGCAACATCATGGGTACTCATTCTGGTAAGTGAATGCCTTTTCCTAAGAACATTTGCAATGCTGTTGATGATCTTTTCCAGAAAAACAAGATAACTTTTGATCTTCCCAGTTTCCTCAGCTTTAAATATATCTTCTTACATGAGCTGCATTATTTGCAAAGGTTATAATACCCAAGGCATACCAAACTGTATAACTATTTTTACTTTTATCTAAGTTTTCTACCTGAATGGTCACTTCCTTACACTTCAGGTAAACAGTTGTCATGGGTTGCACCACACAGAATTTGGGATTTACCCCCAAAGGAGTAAAGAACCACACTGGCACAGAATCTGGAAGTTGAATGAAATCATTGCTTACAAAAGTGGTAATACAAACTAAGTACAAAGTAAAACAAATATAAGACGTAATAGACATATATACATGTACACACACACACACACACACACAACCCAACAGTAGCTCAGCCCCCCATCTGGACAAAGCCCAGAGCCTGTTACCAGCTAGCAAATACTATCTCTCCCTGCTCCCCTGCCACTCATCTTACCATAACCCAAACAAGGCAACAGCAGAAGGGAAAGAAGAAACCAGAGCCAAGAACAAGCTGTGCTTCACATTATATAGAAATTTTGCAGACCAAGGGAATGGAATAAAGGTATCTCTTATGTTCTGTTCAGCCCCTTGGAGATGTCCACCCCCTGGACTCTCTCCAGTTCTCTGGAGAACTTCTATTTCGAATTTGGACATTAGTCTTAAACCTATAACAACAGTCAAGCACTAACTGTCTGCCTTGTCTTTGGTGATAGAGTTCCTTCTGTCAAGGCAGTGTCTCTCGTCACGCTTTTAACTTGGTTGTGGATGTTTTAGCAGCTACTGAGTGGCTTCCTAAGGAATGTGACTTCTACAGTAATTGTCTCTATAAAATATTTTTTTTTAAGAAGTATCAGATAGAACTGTCTCTCTTTAGTTAATTATATAACCCTTACACCTGTCTGTTTCTGGCATTACAAGCCACAAAGGTATTTAAATCTTCAGTGTTAAAGAATTTTCACATTTCTGGTACTTCGTTTGAGAAAAACAGTTGACCACTATTGTTTTTCCAGTAATTATCATTGTGTTGCTTTCTAAATTATAGGCTTTATTAAAAAAAATATAAACCAGTGTTTTAGATGGTGATGGATCTGCTGGGAATCGTCTTTGCTCTCAGTCATATTGTGCTGAGGAAAAAGGTGCTACTGGGCACAGCTTCGTATGTCTGAATCTGGCCGGCAGAAGTGTTTGGATTTCTCTATTACATGACGGCCAAAACAGTGAGAGAGAATATTCCTCTGAAACCAAATGAACAGGAAATATTACTGCAGAAAATAATGAACTGGAGCCAATACAGAGTTGTTAATGCTCAGAGAAGCTTCTGAAAACCGAATAGATAATGTAATTCTCTGACACTCATGCAAACAAAGGAGCCACTTACTTTGAACTTATATTGTTGAAACTTGTGCATTCAATAGCTGAGCTACATAATGAACTCATTAAAACAAATAAATGAATAAATTAACAAATAAGAGTCTTTGGATGGTTTGGTTGGCTGCCTATGGAGCTGCCACCCTTGGTTAATTAATCCAGACCATTTGATATTTCCAAACAAGAGAGTCAGAAACTGAAATGGAAGAGAAATGAGGCCAAAAATCTAAGTCACCCTGGCAGCAGCATGCTCACTAATTGGTTTTGTCTCATCAGAAAGTCACTTTTGTGTATTAATCTTAAACATTTTGAATAATCACAGTCATATACAAATGTGCCTGATTTAGGACAATTTTCACAATTTTTTACAACTCATTTTATCAATATTTAGAGAGGACAGGAATGCATCTGACTTTTGGCTTGACCTAAATACTACCTTATTAGAAGCAATCACTTTGTCACTGTGTTTTAAAAGGGGCACTTTTGTTTCCTATGAAACATTTGACCCAGAGGTCACTTACTCATTGCTGCCCAGATCTGTATTTTCCATTCTTACTCAATTTTTTGTGGTTGTTGTCTTTCAAACTGGCCTTACGTTCTGCTTTAGTGACACGTACACATTAGGGACTGAGCTCTGGCAACTAAAATGCCCTCTCTTATCCAAACTGGGAGGCATCCAGACATCAGCATGCATGTTTTTGATGGAGTGCATGTGCACGACATTGGGCTATGAACACGCTTTGACTTCCCTTACATTAGACAAAATGGCAGCCTAGTTTTGTTTAAATATTTTCCCACAGACCCTATCTTTCCATCTGAAGGACAGAAACAGGCATAAGTTTCACACAGAAACAGAAGCACTTCAAACACAGATGTTATTTGACTCCTAGATAAAAGCTTGCAAGTGTTGCTGTATGCTACAGAGAATGAGAGAATCCGTGGTGTGTTGACCCTGGCTGGCTAACAGACACATACCTAGATGCTTGCTCACTCCCATTTGTAAGGAGCAGTCTGAAGAGCATTATCTGTGTCATCATTGTCATCAGGAATTGGGACCTCCCTTACCTTCAAGGACTTGACTGAAGGTCTGGCTAACAGCAAGTCTTGCAGAAGCCTACCCCATAATAAGTTACTTATTAAGTTACTGGTCCTGCACAATGCAGTCTGGTATAGATGCAGTCCTCTGTGGGAAGAAACCAGTCTGGTACCAACCTGGTCTGTAGCTGCCAAGGATGATGGACAGTTCTACTGCAGCCACTGCATGGGCACCAAAGAATGGAACTGCTATCATAAGGGACTGTCCTGGCATTGCTAAGGGAACTATGAGCGAGTGAATTTTGCTCATTATACTGTTGCAAAACACACCTCCTGGCCTCAGGCTACATGCTGCCAAGGCAGGCCACACCTTGGGCACACTTCCTTGTGCCCAGACCACACCTCGGTCACTCCTCCTTGGGCATGCATGTAAAGACTTACTCATGGGGGCAGAGGGGCAGAGAGAGGCAAAGTTCAGTCATCAGCAACCGTGAAGTCAAATATAAAAGATGTCTCCCTAGCAACAGGTGAGAGCTCTCCTTTTTGACAAGAAGAGGTCTTACAACAAAAAGAAGGCTACAACAAGAAGAATGAGAAAAGAACATAAGGACCAGCAAGACTGGACCCTGGGACCAGAGAGACTCTTGAGGCTCTTGCATTGTTGGTAGCCATAGCCCTCTTCACCTTCTCCCTCTTCACTTTTCCCTTTCTTCCTCTCACTCTACCTCTTACAGCCAAACAATCACATTTTACTGCTGACTAAAATAAAGCCCCTTGGCATGGTCACGTGTGTTTTGCACTTTGAGCTCACATTAATGAACCACCAGTTCATTGTTTGGACTGTGACACCCCTCATAAACAGGACAGGGGGAGAAAATAAAATAGAAAAGCTCATGGATGAGATAAAGACAAGGAGATCACTTACCGGTTACTGTCATTGGCAAAACAGATTCAATCCAGGAAAAATTAATGCAATTAGTTACCAACTAGAATAGAGTTGGATCCTGAGAAACAGACAAGAACAGACTAAAAGGACAAGTATGTCAGCACAGGGAAAATCATACAGCTTGTTTAAGTTAGAATTCTTCCAAGTGCCTCTTTCACTGTCTCACTCAGTTCCACTCCCAGCCCTTTCCTGGTTCAACCTCACTCCCTTATCCCTGACTCCTTTACCTTCTCTTCCCTGAGCAGTGCAGGGAAATGGCAGGATGCGATCATTTCATGACAGCTTCTGTTTGCCACTTCTTCCTCCTCACACCTTTCTCCTCCTCCAGTGTAGAGCCTTCCCATGGGCTGCAGTCCTTCAGGGAATATCCACCTGCTGTGGAGCGGACTGCTTAAATAAAAAAACAAAGAACTGGCAGGAAAAAAAGAGAATGGCTCAGGTATGAGGAAATAATCAAAAGCATGAGTTTTCATTTAATGAGTGCAGAGCATTATGTGATGGACTTACTTCCCTCACTGATTTTGTGTTAAAAATACCTACTTTCCTATCCCCCAAAGTTGTTTCTCTAATAGCTCATTAGTGTAATTGTAAGAGAAATTTTCAGGTTTTTTCCCCCAGAATCTTGTGTTAACTGACTCTTTGGTAATTTTGTCTAGTAAATACCCACATATTTGTTCTCCCTTGCATAATGTACTGCATACTGAACTCTTATTCCAGTATCAATATTATAATGGTTTTAAATTCTTCTTTTATCGTTTCTCAATAACACAGAATAGCTAGGAGATAATGTTCAATATATTGACCAAAAATATATAAAAGGCAAAAGCAGAATCTTTTATGGGGATAATAGAAAATATTTTTTAACTTCTTCCTAGTCCTGTTTCTTTGTTCAGTCCATTTAGAATGATCAGAGTAATTTCTAAATACCAATTGCCATTAAGTTCTTACAAGGATAGAGATGAACTGGGGAGGAATAACAACAGACACCAGTACAGGCTGGGGGCTGCCCTGCTGGAAAGCAGCTCCGTGGACCTTGGGAGTCCTAGTGGACAGCAAGTTCTGCATGGGACAGCAATGTGCCCTTGTGGCCAAGGGGGTTAATGGCATCCTGGGGTGCATCAGGAAAAGTGTGTCCAGCAGGTGTAGGGAGGATCTTCTCCCCCTCTCGTCTGCACTGGTGAGACTACACCTGCAATACTGCTGTCAAATTTTGGCCTCCCCAGTTCAAGAGAGACAGGGACCTGCTGGAGAGAGTCCAGTGGAAAGCCACAGGGGTGATAGGGGGACTTGAGCATCTCCCCTGTGGAGAGAGTCTGAGAACCCTGGGGCTGTTTAGTCTGGAGAAGAGAAGACTGAGAGGAGATCTGAGCAATGTCTATAAATACCTGAGGTGGATGGGGCCCATCTCTTCTCAGTGGTGTGCAGCAATAAGCCAAGGAGCAATGGCTACAAATTGAACATAGAAGGTTTCATCTCAACATGAGGAGAAACTTCTTTACAGTGAGGGTGACAGAGCACTGGAACAGGCTGCCCAGAGAGATTGTGGAGTTTCCTCCTCTGGAGACTTTCAAAACCCACCTGGATGCATTCCTGTGCAAACAACCCTGGGGGATCCTGCTTTGGCAGGGGGGTTGGACTCAATGATCTCTGGAGTTCCCTTCAACCTCTAATGCTCTGTGATTCTGTGAACTGGGATGCACAGTGTGTATATATTCACGCTCTGTGACAATGATACCTCAAGAGAATTTACATTAGTCAATTTATTTAGTTAAAAAACAAAACAAAAACCACTTAAGTCTAGAAAAGGCTCCAGTTGTTAAAAACACCTCTATTCAACAGGGCATGTGTTAAAAAATATGCAGATATCCTGTGTCAGACTTCATAAACCGGAGCTACCAGAGGAGATCAGGGAAACTTCCTTGCTGCTTCCCTTTCCTCAACAGTTTTTGTGAGTTGTCAGACATACTTTATGACTGTCCATTGCACTGAAGGCAAAATGAAAAATGCACATCTCGAAGGAATTAAGGCATGGATTTCCTGGGAGTCTAATTGCCTAGCACTATCAAAACTCACAAGCTAGCAGTAAGCAGCAGCAAACACTGCCAAGGCTGAACTTCAGCTGCAGAGGAACTTAAAAGAACTGAACATTTTAAAATCATATATGTCAAAATCCCATCTAACTGTCTCCTTAAGTATCTGTGTTTCTGTAAGAGGCAGGAAAGAAAGTCCAGGCACCAGTCTAGCAGGTTGCCTCCTCACAGCACCATTTCAGCATCTTCCCTGTTTAACCTAGAAGTGCATTCTCTGTCTTTGAAACAAAACCTGTTTTTTTTCTCTTTCTTAAGAGCTTGTTCCTTAGCAGTGGGCTATGAAGCATTAAACCATTTTGTCTAAGGAGAACCTATCTTCCCTAGCAATTGCTGCCACCTGGGAGCCATTATGTAAAAATATGGGAAGGGCTAGAAAAAAATGTTTTTTCTAAACTGAATTTGGACACCAGAGTACTTGCTAAATGGAGGGAGCCATGGGACTCAAAATGGAGCTTGGTTATTTGCCTTCTCATCAGTTCCCTGCTTAGCAGCTCATTTCTGGAATTAGGCTGTTCTTCAATAACTGCAGAACACAGTATTCAAAAGCAGAGAAAATTACTTAAACTACAACTACAGGTACAGCTACATCTGCAACTCCAAGTGCAACTCCAAAGCAGAGCTGAGAATGCTGGAGCAGACAGCTCTTAGCAGTCATAAGTAAGTTTTGAGTCTACTGATCAGAGTAAGCAATCTGTACATAGTCTGCAGTACACAGGAAGCCAGCATAGCCTAATGGGATGTTACATAGCAAAAAAGATAGCCAAAAGACCCTGTAGTAAAAGGTAGAATACTCAAACACATATGTAAGCCTCACTCCTGACAGAAAGGATTTGTCCTGCATAGTCTTTTGAGGAAGACTATTTTCTTCTGATACAAGGCTGTGAAACCTTTGCTGTTAAGAAGAAAGCAATACAGTAGGAAGACAGTAGAAGAAAAATATCTCCACTTTAATTGTTTTCATAGTCACAGAACAAGTCAAGTTGGAAGGGATCTTGAAAGATCATCTGATCCAACAGTGTGTGGAAAGGGAGCCTAGATCAGATTATCTGCCTAATTGTATCTTGAAAATCGCCCACGATGGAGACTCTAACATGGCACTGGGGAAGCTGTGCTAGTGAATGATTGTCCTCACTATAAAAGAATTCTTACCTTCAGATGAAACCTTCTCCCGTATAACTCTTGCCCTGTGCTCCTTTGTGGTCACCCTTTAAATAACGGAACACAGTGATGAAGTCTTCTTCGGGGAAAAAAAATACCTATCTCCTTCAGTCAAGGAAGGAGATCTCCTATCAGGCAAGTTCTCCAGCCCTTTGGTTGTCTTCCTGGCCTTCCTTTGCACCCCCTCCAGTTTGTCCATGTCTTTTTTTGGATTCTGAGGACATGGACACTACTCCAGGTGTGGCCTACAAAACAGTTTAAAACTAGTTCACATAGTAGATATCATTGTAAGTGCATTGTAAGCCTTTTGAGCCCCAATGTTGATGTGCGTCTGAAGCCACACCATTCTTGTTTACTCTGATGATGAATTTGGTGGGGTTGTTTTATTTTGTGTTCCTTGACTGAAGCAGTTATATTTCAGATCCCACTGGGGATCTGAATACATCCAGGATTGGTGACTCAACCACCTCCCTGGGCAGCTTGAGTGACTGACCACCCTGTCCATGAAAAACTTTTTCCTAATGTGCAATCTAAACCTACTCAGCCCCAGCCTGAGGCCATTCCCTGTTGTTCTGTCTCCAATTACCTGTGAGAAGAGACCACAGGTCTCTCTACTTCTCAACAGTTTTCCAGATACTATACTATTTGAGCTGAAAGTTCTCCTACAACTAGGATACTACATTTTTACCTTGATCCAAGCAGTGGGTAGCACAAAAGGCAAGTAGCTGTGAAAAATAACTGTAGCCAGCTGACAGCATGGAGGTGGCAGTTCATTAGAAGCATTTGTGCATTTGGCATCCTTCTGATTTTTTTTTTTTTAAACAACAGAAGCTATCTAAATCCCACATGGAAAAATTCTTTTTATGAAGTACAGATTTTATTTTTCGCCTTTTTTCCCCCTTAAAATAGTTTATATCATTTTCTAGACATAATTAGAACTTGAGTCAATAGCATTGCAGTCACATGGGAATCACAGAAATCATAGTAAATAGGGTCTCAAGAGGTCATCTAATCCATCTAGTTGCCCAAAGGCAAGATCAGCTATGACTAAACTACTCTTGACAGATTTTTTTGTCTCACCAGTTCCTGAAAACTTCCAGTGGCAAAAGTTTGCACGTTCTCCCTTGACAGTCTACATTAGTGCTCCACTATGCCTAGAGTTGGAAAGATTTCTCCCAGATTGCCAACCCAAATCTTTTTTGCTGTCATTTAAGACCATCGCTTCCTGTCCTATCTTCAAGGAACAAGCAGAGCAGTTTATTTCAATCAAATTTTTTGGGGGGTTGTGAAAATGAACCCTGTCTGAGTACTCTTTGGGTTTGGAAACCTGTTAATCTTCCAGTTACGGCACCTTCTGCTTCTCTGTCACACACATTACCAATTACCTTTTCTCAGAAGCCCTAATCAGGTTGGTCTGATATAATTTCTTTTTGACAAATCTGGCTGTTACTTCCTATCTTCTTATTCTTCAGTGTTTTGAAATGCAATTTCTTTTTTTTTTGGTTGGGTGATGATGGCAGGGGCTTTTTGATATTTTTTTAATATATCGGAACTATAAAGATATAAACACACACACACATATATATATACACACATGCAAATATATAACATTATATATATAATTTTTTTTTTAATATATCTAAACTATATAACTATATAATCTTAGAACTGTCAGGGCTGGAATTCTGGCAACTCAGATCTTTTCCAGAAGCTCCTTCTTTTTCAGCTTTGATGGCTTTAGGGATTAATTTCTTCCCCCAATAAACTTCAAATCATGGTCAGTGAAATACAGGATGATCACAGAACCAAAGAATTGTCAGGGCTGGAAGGGACCTCAGGGATCATCTAGCTTCGACCTCCCTGCCATGGACAGGGACACATTACAGTAGACTAAGTTGCTCAGAGCCTCATCCAGCCTGGCCTTAAAAACCTCCAGGGATGAGGCTGCTACCACCTCTCTGGACAACTTGTGGCAGTATGTCACCACCCTCATGCTGAAGAACTTCTTCCTAACATCCAATCTGAATCTACCCACAACTAGTTTTGCTCCATTTCCCCCAGTCCTATCACTACCTAACACCCTAAGAAGTCCCTCCCCAGCTTTCTTGTAGGTCCCCTTCAGATACTGGAAGACCACAATAAGGTTTCCTCAGAGCCTTCTCTTCTCCAGACTGACTAATCCAAACTCTCTCAGTCTGTTTCCATAGGAGAGGTGCTCCAGCCTCTCATGGCTGATCACCCTCATGGCCCTTCCCTAGACATGCTAGGAACTCTGAAAGTCTAATCTAAAATCTCCTGTTTGTGCTTTCTCCTGCCTCTCCTTTTACAGACTAATACTCTTTTGCCTTTTTGGAAAAAAATGTACCTGCTCTCTACAAGTTCTTATCGATAATCCCAGCTGTTTGAGAATGTTTCAGGCAATCCTTAGGCATCCTAGATTCAATCTTCCCTTGTTCAATTTAGTTTGAGCAAAACTTTTACAAAGAGTCTCTAAATAATTTCATATTGAAGCAAGTTCCTTCCCCACTGCGAATGGGGCTATGTCATCTGGCATCTGATCACAATTAACATTTTTTTAGCTAAATTTATAGTTGAAACCCCTTTCATCAGTCAATGATGTTATCTCCCTCTGAAAAGCAAGCAAGCTCTTCTTTCCTGAGGTGCTGTCTTACCTGAGAATGCACATTTTTGTTATAGGGCATAGCAATCTGTGCTGATTTTTAAGACATAAATTTAATAAGCTTATACCAAAAATGCAAGCTGCCTCTCATGCCTGACTGATTGTCAAATGTTCCAAATACCCACAGCCAAACTCTACAGCTTTCTTCAGGCAGTTTGTAGAGTATGTGCCCAATCACGAAAGCACAAGGTGACATCAAAAGTCAGTAACATAGAAATGAACCTAGCTGAAATTCAGGTTAAAGAGAGGGCACTTGGAACACTGTATGTTCATTTTTTACATCTGCATGAGTTTTCTGCTGAGTTTTTACATATGATCTGTGCTTTCTGCTGTGTCTGAAGCTGTGAAAGGCTTTGGCTGCAGTATGATACCAGGCAAAGGAACTGTGATGGTTTGGGAGTTACCCATCACCCCACGCAATGAAATCACCCAGACTAGACTCAGCCAGCTGGAAGTTAAGTAATGAAGCTATCTTTACAGCTTAGCACAATTTACAAGCATATATAGACATAATATACAATTATATACAAGTTAAATGTAACACAGAAACACAAAATCCCTCCAAAACAATCAGATTGCCAGAAGGCTCCTGACCCAAACTTCCCCCCCATCTTCTTTCCCTCCCTTCAGAAATAACCAGATCAATCCCCGTATACCTCACGTGATAAATCTGGAGAGATCTGAGGTGAGAGGTCAAAAAAAGATGACAAGGAGGTTAGAGGAAATAAAAGGCTAGGTTGGATTAGAGTTAAGGCAGAAGCAACCACAGACCACCAGAGTGAAGGAGCAGAACAACTGAGAACAAACTGAGAAGTGTCTTATCTATATTTTGACTAGTTGCCTTTCTCAACAGAAGAATGAGTGATACAGGTTGTTTGGTTTTTTTTCTTTCTTCTCACTGCTAAGGATTTAATTTCTCTGAGTAAAATATTCCAATTAGCCTCAAACCAGCACAGGAATCAGCAGGTATTTTAATCAGCTGGTGTAGTCAATGCAGGACCGTGCCTGAGAGCCTGACCACAGAAATCCATCAGACTAGAGGCTGAAGTTGTCTTCTTTTTCTGAGCTAAATACAAACTCAACTCTCTGCTGACAGAAACACTGGGAAATGAAGCAGCACAATCTCTGTGACAATCGGGGGAAAACTATCCTTTACTTGGATCAAAATATTACATTCCCCTTTTCTAACTGTCTTTTTTCATTTTTTCTCAAATGCTGTCTGAACTCAGAGCTGGAGAGAACAGGAATGGTGTTATTGAAGATAACTACTTAAGGTTTCTTCCTAGAAACTAGAAAGTTACCTGAAATGAGTCCTGTCATTTATTCTGGCTACCTCTCAAAAGGTTTTTAGGTCATGTCTGCTTTGACAGAAGAGAACAATTTCACTCGTCTTTGTTTTATCCACACTGATTGCCTTTTTTTTTTTTCCTCTTTTTTTTTTTTTTTCTTTTTGTGCCCTAAGCCTTCTGATAAAGGAGAAGTCATTAATTCTTTCTTTAAAAAGAACCTGATTTACAATGGAATTTTAAAACAAATACTTAGAAGCATGAGGTCCCATTTAGGAATGGGAGTTTCAACAGAGAAACAGTCTCAGATACTAATTTTATGACTTGTTGAGAAAACAGTTCTTTGAAATCTGACAGTGTTTATGAAAAGAAAAATTGCTTTCTCCACTGGATGGGTCATATCTTAAATATTTAACATCTGTCTGCTTCATATTAATTCAGGGTAAACATAGTGTGTGGTACAAGGCTTGATTTTTGTTTTTTTTTTCCCTGTGTTCAAAGAGCCTGAAGAATCCACTGAAGATTTATTTTCAGGGAGGAAAGATCTGCTTTTCATCATCTGATTACTCAGGTTCCATAAAAAAGAAGTTCAATGCTTGATAGAACCTCAGCTCCTAATCTTTGTTGGCAAGGTAGCATCCAAATAACACAAACCCATGGCTCTTTGGTGTTCTGCAAGGAAAACTCTATTAATTATAAATAAACTGGCATGCCAGGACTTCAATGATATTGAAAATTGCTGCAGTGTGAAAGATTTCAGAGAGGGGCATTCAAACATCACTGTTCCAGAATAGATCGGAATAAGACTGCAGATATTGTCTCAATATATAAAGGAAGCAAATTTTGTGGCATTATCATTCCAAACCCAATTAAACACAGCAAATTTAAAATTTGCTGACAAGTGCTGGAGGTTGATGGTCTCTAGTATTTTGGTGCATTTTAAAAAGTTTGCCCTCAAAAGATTTACATAGCAGCTTACTCAGTCCTCTCTGTCTCCAGTCAGTCAATCAAATTTCAGCTGGTGGCAAAGCACTGAAGCAGAAATTGTGAGGTATCATCAAAATCAAATTGTAATTTATAGTAGTGTAAGGGCATGGAGAAACAGGGGACTTAGGAGAAATAAAAGCAGGCAACAGAGGAAGTAGATGTAGACCTGACAATGTAGAATAGAAAAGGTGTTAGGAAAGCCTGAAAGAGTGAGAAATAAAATACGTAGGAGGGCAATTGCTGATGGGAAAAAACAAACAAAAAAGAAAAGTTCTGGAAAAGAAGAATGGAGTGGGGCCATGCAAACTGTAATAATTCTGGTAAATATGGAGAGATTATCACAGAATCACAGAATGTCAGGGGCTGGAAGGGACCTCGAAAGCTAATCCAGTCCAGCCCCCCTGCCAGAGCAGGATCACCTAGAGCAGATCACACAGGAACACGTCCAGGTGGGTTTTGAATATCTCCAGCGAGGGAGACTTCACAACCCCCCAGCCGGTCAGCCTGTTCCAGTGTTATGTAACACTCACAGGGAAAAAAAAATTCCTCCTCATGTTTACATGAAATTTCCTATGCCTCAACTTCCACCCATTGCCCCTTGTTCTGTCATCAGACATCACCAAGCAGAGCCTGGCTCCATCCTCCTGGCACTCACCTTTTACATATTTATAAACATTGATGAGGTCATCTCAGTTTCCTCCTCTCCAAGCAGCAGAGCCCCAGCTCCCTCAGGCTTTCATTGTAAAAGAGATGTTCCATTCCCTTCATCATCTTTGCGGCTTTGCACTGGACTCTCTCAAGCAGTTGTATGTCCCAACTCTTATAGGCTCCTGGAACACACTTTATGAGGTAAATTAACTATTGCATTCTCACAAAGTAGCTGTTAATATTGTTTTGTCCTCAAGATATTTACAGTTGTAAGAAGTAAATAGATATTTTTCTTTCACTGAAGTCTATAATCCATCATGAAAAGGTATTATTTGCAAAGTTCAAAGAAAATGCAATGCTAAATATATGCAGTCCTAGATCTAAACTAAAAGTAGAATCCCAATTCAGTTTTTGAGTTATTAGGTGTATTATTAGGTGTAAAGTGCAGGCTGTAGGAAATCAGAGTGGTGAGTAAGGTCATGATATTGGCTCGAAGTGTAGGTCTGTTCCTCCACATATTCATGCAACAGTTTATATGCAAGCAGTCAAAATCAGCATAAATATACAAAGTACAACACTTGTTTTCTGATGTGAACCTAGGGGAATACTGTTGTCATGGATATGTAAAATTAGTCTTAATTAATTAGCATGGCTTCCTATTGTAGATTAATAAGCATATGAACCTTAAAACCAATAGCTTTGACTGTACTTTTACAAACCAGTTTCATTTACCTCAACAAGGTGCAATTCAGTTGCCCCCATATTGACTTGAGTCTTGATTAGGTTTGGAGCTGTATGGAGTTCAATGTCTGCAACAAAACATTTCCAATTTCATTGGAAGATACAGGAATAAAGAAAGATGAAGTGATCACACTGCATATTTGTGGCTGTAGTGGAGGGGTAATTAATCAATGGAAGGTGATATTTTCAAAAATCAATATTGTTTACTAATATTCAATATTCAGAACTCTAACCACCCCAATCACTAATTTTTATAATAATGGGTTCTTTGCATCAGTCATGGAAACTATATACAGATTATAAGAGGATCTAGGAATAACTAGTAATAATATACACATTAATTGAACTCGATTGAACTGGAAGAGAAGGCTTTCTGGTCAGTGTATCGCTTGTGGTCCATACTCCGCTTGCCCCACTAAGTGGACTCAAGGAGCTCCTTTCTGCTTATGGCAGAAGGCAATTAGTGATTACAAGAGGCTTCAAGTATTTACTCACAAAATCTTATCTCCTGACTCACAGGGCTGGCTAAAGCTTCAGACAACACCCAAATGCTTTCAGGGAATTCTTGACATCCGCTGAGACTTCCGGTTCTTCCCAGGCTGCTGGGGAAAGGAGGCAGACAATCTCTGACCTGGTCCTGATCTCCTCTGTATGATCTGTGTATCTCCAGGACTTCCCGTCTTGGCAGGAGGCTTTCAGGTGTAGGCAGGATGTCTCATGATGTGCAGTCTCAGCACAGTGTCACGCTGGCTATGCAGGCTGATCGCGTGGAGGCATTTAGAGCCTGTTCTGGTAAACCTTTGGAAGGCAGTTTGCAGGCAGTTCAGGATATGAGGGCAGCACAAATACAACAGCAGAGAGATGGATACAATGGCAGAGCACATTGTGTTACCTGCTCATCTCCTTTTATCAGTACAGCCCGAGACTAATGTCCCTTTGGACACAGAACAGCCAATCAGAATGGCAGTTAGTCAAGCCTGACCATATTAGGTGAAGGCATAGGCTTGCTTTATCCAAATTTGGGCAGAACGTAGGCCTTGCACAAGGCATACACAAGCTGAGCGCCTGTACCTTTTTTACCGCAGGCTGCAAAGAGCCAGGGTCCCCAGACTCAGTGGCTCCAGGTTCTTTCTCCTCTTTCCCGTGGTTGCTTCTCCCCAAAACAGAGAGAAGGAGAGCAGAAAAACATGTCTGGGCAAGCCAGGACATGTATAAGCCTATTTTGGCCTGCTTAGGCCTACCATGACAGTGGCAGAATCTGAAATAAAGCCCAGTATCCTGATTCACATTGCAAACTAATGCTGCTCGTGGCCTCTTGTGTAAATCTTAGCATCAGGCATATTCCTTACTCTTTCAAACGTTCAGCATAGCATCCTGGCCTGTTGCAGTGATGACCCTTTAAAGGTTTCCTCCATTCTTTGAGAGATGCTTCCCGGATGTCAGGAAGGGAAATTGAAGCAGCAAAAAAAAGGTTTTGCACACATCATTGCTGCTCAATCATTTTAGCTCCTGACCTCACTCTAATCAATTAAAAAGTCCTTGGAGCCTCAAGATAGCCTCTGCCTTGTGGAGCACTGAGTGCTCTCTGCTTCACTTGTTCATAGTTGCCTAACATTAAAACATGCTTCACAAATTAAGAAGAGGCTGTGTTTGTGTGTGCACACATGCACTGCACCTGCATATGTGCACATACACTATGGCTGAACACAGTGTGTATTGCTTGGAAACTGTGGTAAGAGGCCTGAAGCCTATCAAATATTTTATGTCATTTATTAGGAATAAATATATAGGAACAATAAGCATAGAATCATCCCAGAATCACAGAATGGTTGGGGTTGGAAGGGAACCTAAAGATCATCCAGTTTCAACTCCCTGCCATAGGCAGGGACACCTCCCACTACACCTGGTTGCTTAAGGGCCTTGTTCAATCTGGACTCCAGGGAGAGGGTATCCATGACCTCCCTAGGCAACCAGTTCCAGTGTCTCACCACACTTACTGTAAAGAACTTCTTTCCAACATTCAGTCTAAATCTCCCCTCCTGAAGCTTCAATCCATTCTCCCTCATCCTATACTAACAAGCCCTTGTAAAAAGTCCCTTCCCTTACCCTCATGGTGCAGAACTTGTTCCTAACATCCAATCTAAATCTTCTCCTCTCTAGTTTTAAGCCATTGCCCTCATCCTGTCACTGCAGGCCTTTGTAAACAGTCTCTCTCCAGACGCCTGCTAGCCCCTCTTTGGGTACTGGAAGGCTGCTCTAAGGTCTCCCCAGAGCCTTCTCTTCTCGAGACTGAACAGCTCCAGCTCTTGCAGCCCATCCCCATAGGCAAGGTGCTCCTGCCCTCTGATCATCTTCTCTGTTTATACAGCTATATACAAAAATAAATTTTAATGCTTAAAGATCTCTCTGGATGTGTAAATATGCATTTTCATATGTATGTGTGTGCCTAAATGCATGTGCATGCACTCTGTATACAGAATTGATGTCATGCAGGTCCAGAAGATACTTTAAGCTTCAAAATAATGTGACTAGGCACAGAAATAAAGTAGATGTAATTTTCACTTGCAGAAGGAGGATTATAATTTTTTTTTTTTTTAATAGCAAAGAATAGGGTCCCTTAAATGAATGCATTTACACTGTGAATAGGGAAATTGTGCAGCTGAATGTAATTCCAAACCATATGGTACACAAAATGCATCCCACAGAGGGAGATGGTAACACAGGAAGGGCTACAGCCTTTCTATCCTACCTATCAATTATCTGTTTGTAGGCTTCAAGGTACTATTTTCTCTTTCCACCTCTTCAGTCCTAGTCTCACACAATGGATAAGACATGAAAGTAAATGCTTTTTCTCTTCCTTTGACCATGTCATTTCCTTCAGCAGCCTCATACAGTGCAAAGGATAAAGAAGGACTTTATCAGAGCTGATATTACAAGACTGAAAGCAAAAATTCCATTTTCACATAAGGTTTTCTTTCTCAAGCTGTGTGGCAGCAACTTGGCATACAGTTATGGCAGGAGGCAAGGAAAGGACACATGTCTGCTTCCAGCATGCTGGTCTTTTTCTGGATAGGTGAGCTGCCCACAATTGACTGCACAGAGCAGAAGTTCAAATGAGAGCCAAATTAACACCCTGTAGCACTAATGAGAACCCAAAGGCTACCTCGACTGGAAAGCTACAATTATTGCTGCTGGATCAGGCCCCAAAAATGCTGCTGACACAATATACTTTAAATGACATATTTATATTCCAGGAAATGGCCCCTCTAGAGAATACATTGCACTGACCTTCAGACCATAAACCCATGTCCTCTACTCCATTACTTGTTATGGGACTGATCCTCAGAAGCCTTTTTAAACTTACTGTTCATCTGTTATTTTACTATTTCTCCTTCTGAGGGCTATGGGATAGCAGAGAGGAGTCTGAGAAGGGTCAAGGTGAGGCTGCTGTTAAATAACTCTGAATTTTAAGAAATTAACTTTGAAGCAAAAAAGAGAAAAAAATCCAGTGAAAAGAGATAGCTTGGCTTTTTTTTAAATTTTTTTTTTTAGGTTTTAGCTCTAGTGATGGAAAACCATAGGGGCCTCAGCTTTGGAAAAACACGTCCTCAGCTGGTGTGAATCAGCCTAACTATGCTGAGTGCAGTGCTGCTTCTCTAATGGAACTGGGTTTTCATAAAGCCCAGAGTAGGTAAAATCCTTCCTTGTCCAGTTATGCTGGAGTTTTATGTGATCCATGCAAGAGAACAGGATGAGTAAAAGTGACTCACTCTCTGTCTACAGCACATTGTTCTGTTATGGGTTAGCCACTGAACAACTTGATATGCCCACAGTGCTATGCAGCTAGCACCCCAGGATCAAACTAGTTTTTCAAAGGGCAGAAGTGTGCATGTGGTGCTTGAGCTGGAACAAAAGCACTTGGGAAACGGGACAAATAAAAGATGAAGCTTTACACTAGCGTATGTTATGGATAACATATGTTTTTGGGATCACAGCCTGACTGTGTGCCAGTCTCCTTTCTCTTCTGCCCAACAAAAATATTGCAGGACTCTATCCCAGTCAGTGGTTGTATGAAGTGTGTGGTAGCTAATTAGACTNATGATTCTATGATTCTGTATACATCAAGATACCATCTCCTTGCTCTTTTATTTTGGACATCAGCATAGAGCCCTTTTGGGGCTTTCAGAAACCTGCACTTGGAAATGCTGCAGGAAATCAATGGAACTGCCTGTCTGTCTCTATGGACAGAGCCTCACACAGTGTGTGCTACTGAAATATAAATAATAAATAAGGTTCTCTCCTTGTGGACTTGGTTGTATGATCTACCAGTGTAAAAGTGGCTTTAAGGATGCCTTTGTTGTGTATGTTGTTTAAAAATTAAGAAAGGTAGGTGACTTTTATTTAAAGGCTGTCTTNTCAGCCTAACTATGCTGAGTGCAGTGCTGCTTCTCTAATGGAACTGGGTTTTCATAAAGCCCAGAGTAGGTAAAATCCTTCCTTGTCCAGTTATGCTGGAGTTTTATGTGATCCATGCAAGAGAACAGGATGAGTAAAAGTGACTCACTCTCTGTCTACAGCACATTGTTCTGTTATGGGTTAGCCACTGAACAACTTGATATGCCCACAGTGCTATGCAGCTAGCACCCCAGGATCAAACTAGTTTTTCAAAGGGCAGAAGTGTGCATGTGGTGCTTGAGCTGGAACAAAAGCACTTGGGAAACGGGACAAATAAAAGATGAAGCTTTACACTAGCGTATGTTATGGATAACATATGTTTTTGGGATCACAGCCTGACTGTGTGCCAGTCTCCTTTCTCTTCTGCCCAACAAAAATATTGCAGGACTCTATCCCAGTCAGTGGTTGTATGAAGTGTGTGGTAGCTAATTAGACTTCCCTCTCAGTGTAGACACTGAAACTCATGTGCCTTAGTTCTAGACCTAACTTTTCAAACTAGCTTTGTGAATTCTGCCCCACGATACACTGCATAGCTTAAGTAGTGTTTTTANTATTTAAAGGCTGTCTTGGAAAGCAAAGTTCAGCCAGTAGATACGTGTTTATTTTGGACCTGGTTTTAGCATCAGAGAAGAGACAGACTAGAATAAGGGGACATAAGTGGGTATGAATACAAAAATATGTGTGTAGGTATGCACATGTGGGTATGAATACAAGTATGTGCATAGGTATGCATATGTGTGCATAAACTATAGGTAATCTCTCTATAACTATACTACAACTTGTAAACTTGGTCTCTGCAATTCCCATTAGGTCCAGCAGAATGAATGGTGTAGCAATACAATTAGTGTTAAGGCTTTCCCGTCACTTCTCTGATGCCTACTTATTCAAAGCCCTGATGGAAATGAAATATTTACTGATTTTCTGTACCAGTACAGAGAATTTCACTTGATTCTATCAACGTTTTTTTTGGTAGAGGACATTACTTGAGCTTCTCGACAAAGTGTGGGAGAGTGAGCAGGAAGATTTCATCTCGGACAAGATACATTGCTTTAACAAGAAAGGGAAGATTCTTATGAGCTAAGTAGTATTGCTTTAAAGATAAAAATTTGGTTCCCCTACCACCCAAAAAACACAAATGAAGTAATCAACTTAAAAAAAAAAAAAAAAGGCACAGAAATAGAAGTTTAAAATAAAATTAAATGACTGCAAAAGGACTTTCTCCTAAAATACCACTATTGAAAGATTCTTACAGCTCTGACTGGGTTTGAGATTTTTATCTATTTTTGCAGTACCAGTTGCTAAGGTTTATCAAATACAAAAGCAGACTACTCTTGATTTCAGAAGTGAAATCAAACCCCTTGCCCGATTTCCAGTGCAGTCTTTGGCAGTGGGAGCTGCCCTCAACTTGTAGTACATAATCTACACAGAACAAGTTAACTTGGAAGTGTATTTATAGGGTCCTTGTTTTCCCTTCTGTGTTCTTTTAAATGCTAGGTAACGCTCTGGAAACTAATGTCACTGTTCCATTGAAAGCTCTAAGCAATGTTTTATTTCTCATCTTTCAGTTGTAATGAGTATGCTGCTTGTTGCTAATAGAGCTGAGGAAACAATCTATGGACATTTTATTCAATTACTTTGGCTTTTTTTCCTTCTTATGGTAATTACCTATGAGCGGACAATGATTGCTGCCGTTTGTTTGTTCCTCCCAACTGCTTGCTGATCATTCTGCACAACCAACTTGTAGCCTGTATTATTGCAAACTGACTGCTTTCAAGCATTCCTTTCCTTTCAAGCATTCCTTTGGGGATCAGGGTATGGTTGCCTAAAGCCAAGTGCTTGTTTCTTTTCCATGACTGGATGATCTGCTTTGTTGCAGAACCGTGTTTTGTTTAAAAAATTCATAGCTTCCTCCTGCAAGAGGATCTGTGGACCAGCAATCTGCAACTACACCATGATGATGGGAACCTGTGTATTAAATACAGTAACTGTCATGGAAAAAAAGAAACCCTGCTAAATACAGCCATTCCAAAGCTGACATACCGTTCTCCACACAGGCATTTATTTAATTTTGCTGTTGGCATTATCCATTAGAAGTGTTTCATTCAGGTTCCTGTCAGGGCAATTTCAATTATCATTAGGGACTGCAAATTAACTCATAAGATGACCTTTAGCATTTGGTATTGTTTCTTTACTGGATTGCAATGTTTCTTTTTAGGCCCTAGGTTCACTTTACGTGAAACGTGCAATGTTTGCATCAAAGAAAATCCATTTCTGTAAGTCTTTTCAGGGCTAGCATCACAGCAAATCTGTTCCCAGCTTTCTACTCTTCTAAAATAACTTACTTTAAAAAAAATAGTTATATAATTAATAATTTTGTGGAGCTTTGTGTGAAATTACATTCTGAATTATTCAATGCAAAATTATTCCAAAATTATTAACTCATTTTAACATAACTTGTAGCGTGAGCCACGCTACAGAGAAAACTGAAATAAAACTCAGAGCCTCCTATGCAGTCTGACTTGATCAGTATCAGTTACAACAGCCAAGATCACTGCTACATAGTCAGCACCATTTGAAAGAGGTTGTTGACGTTTTCTGATAATGCAGCATCTTACACCATCTGGATGTTTGAGACACTCATAAAAACACAACAGTGATCAACCCATAGACTTGAATCTTTTCTGAGAGATCATTGCTGGTCAGGTCTGGTTGTTGGCTGAAGAAACGTTTTAATTCACCTATGTTTCTTTTGTTCCCTGTTATTTCATTAGCCTGGTACCTAGCATTGAGGCTTGTTTTGCTTCACAGTAGATTAAAAGACCTCTTGCTAATAAATTGTAAAACAGTAGGGCATGAAGGGAGTTTCTGAGTAGTGACTTGTAAGGCTTTGATTTGTCCCTGCACTGGATACTCTGTAGTGGGCATAACAGAAGCAAATCTAAAAAGCTGCAGTAGATTGCAAAATGTATGAACAAAGTATGACAACCATGGTAACTCAAAATCCTTTTACTGAAGCCTGTGAACTAAATAACACCACTTGAAATCATCTCTCCTGTCCTATAACGTAAGAAAATTTTCATAAAGATCTTACAACTCTTCATCACTTGCCATGATGTTTCCTATTTCAGATGTGAGAAATTAAACTTAAGACCAGCTCTAGTTTCTGTTTTCCAAGCCTGCACTATTCTTGCAGTGTAACAGTGAATACCTTCAGACTTTTGTTCTACCCAGATGTAGGAAGGAAGTTTGCCTTTACTTTTCCTGTTAAGATGCTTGTAGACACATAACTGAAAGGAATTATTCATAAGCAAATGACTTTTATCCATTATTTGACATCAGTCTGGACATTTGACCTGTAGCATACCTCCAGAGGTTGAACACATTGCCCTAATTAATTTAACTACTTTAAAGGGATTAGGCTAGATCTTGATATTAAATATTTGCTGTCGTGTCTTGAGGCAGAAAGCATGGATTTTAAGTTTTATGACACAGGAATTTGAATGTTCAATTCTCCATAACAACAGGAAGTGATTCATCTAAATAAAAGCAGAAAAATAACATGAAGTTCACTCTAAAGAGTTCATTGTGGTTTTAAAAGGTGAACCAAATTTTCCCTCCCCACAAAAGTGGCATCTTACTCATACATCAAGCACCAGCACCAGTTCAGTCTGAATATCCTTTAACTGATGGGTGCTAATGAAAAAGAATGAGAGGTTAATGTTGAGCTGTGCAGCTCTGTCATTGAAGGATGCAGATGTGAACAAGGATGCAGATATGAACAGCAGTAGCATTCATGAGGCAACTTTTCAGATTTGTCTCACTAGAGTTTAGATGGAAACTTGTCAATGTCTTGGATTTCACCGGCTCTATTACTACAGCTTTCAGCAGCCAGATAGTTAGAAAAATCTAAAGCTGCATGCACACTTTTTACAGGTTAGTGATATATAGAAAAATACATTCTTAGACATTATCTTTGAATTGCTCAGTGACACAAGACCAAAATTATTGCTATGCCATGCTAATTCTTCCCAGGGATGTTTAGATTTTCTTTCCAGATGCTGCAAACTGAACTGGGTTATTGCAGTTAGGAACTGATTTTCCAAGATTGTTATGTGGGGTTTAACTCTTATCAAGCTCCAGCTTGCCAGAAATATTGAGTCTTCTGAAACACTATGACAAATCAAATGAGCCTGGGTTGTTAGGTTCTAAATTACAAATATAAGAAGCCATAATCTCTCTGCAAATATATAAACAAGAAAGTCCAATAAACAACTTCTACATATCAGGAACCACAAATTGTCTAAGCTGTGTATGGCAATCTCCCACCATTGCTCTTTTCATAGTATCATATAATTGTTTCGGTTGGAAAAGACCTCTAAGATTATCAAGACCAAACATTGACCTAACACCACCATGGCCTATTCTGAAGTGCCATGTCAGCATGTTTCTTGAACCTGTCCAGGGATGGTGACTCCACCACTTTCCTGGGCAACCTGTTCCACTGCCTGACCACTCTTTCTATAATATCTCAACTAAATCTCCCGTGGCATAATTTCAGGCCATTTCCTCTCATCTTATGACCTGATACTAGAGAAAAGAGATCGACATCCACTTCATTACAACTTGTTTTCAGGTAGTTGTAAAGAGCAATGAGGTATCCCCTCAGCCTCCTCGTCTATAGATCAAACAATCCCAGGTCCTTCAGCAGGTCCTGCTAAGACCTGTTCTCCAGACCCTTCACCAGCTTTGTTGCCCTTCTCTGGACATGCTCCAACAACTCAATATCCTTCTCATAGTGAGGGACCCAAAACTGAACACAGTATTCGAGGTGCAGCCACACTAGTGCTGAGTACAGAGGCACAATCACTTCCCTACTCCCGATGCAGGCCAGGATGCTACTGGCCTTCTTGACCACTTGAGTACACTGCTGGCTCGTGTTCATCCAGCTGTCAACCAATGTGTCCTTTTTCCTTTTCCTGCAGGCAACTCTTCCAGCCACTTTGCCCCAAGCCTGCGGTATTGCATGGGGTTTGTATGACTCAAGTGCAAGACCTCAACAGTTAACACCAAATCCAATGTCCCTCTTGATTATGTTCAGGTATTCTCTATCCTAAGACAAGCACAGAGAAAATTTTCAAGAGTTGACTGTCTGTAATGTCTCTACTATTCAGAGCCCTTTGCTGCAGAAAGAGAAGAGCTGACTATGTAAGAAACAGTTTTGGTTTATTTTTCAACCAGAAGTGTAAAAATATTCCATTATGAAACACTGCAATTCCTCATGTGAGTTATACTTCAAGATTATTGCTGATTTCAAGAGGTCTAGTACTCAGGTAGATTAGACCATTCATGATGCCCTTGTGATAATTGCAAAAGATGCCCTTCCTCTCCAAGGAATAAAAGAAATAGAGTTACAGAATGGGAAGTGATGCACGACTAAGGAACACTCTACAAAGAAAGCATTCACCTGATTTTCTTTATATCTTGCCAAGACATGCAAAGCACAACTCCTGTGAAGTTCTACACCTCTCCATCATTTCATACTCAACAGTTTTGATACAGAGTAAGTAATGTTAAAAAAGTTCAAGGTTGTGGAAGGGTTGCCTTTGAAAAAGTATGACTTGCTTTTATAAGAAATGCTTAACAAAAGACGTATCAACCAGGTATTGTCAATGGTATAGTGCATAACAAGAAAAACATGATTCTGTTCTTTCTCACCTGAGGGAGTTGTTTTATTTCATTTTAACTCAAGACTGACAGATGAATATAGCCTGAAATCAGGGACCATCATCTGAAGTCTATTCAAGCCTATAGAAAGAGCTGTACAGATCTCAGTCATGCTCACACCAAAGTGGGTAGCAAAGCTTCCTGTGTTATAGATTTCTTGTCAAATTATTTAACTACAAAACAAACGTGGTGCAAGGAAAAAAGAGATATCTTAAAAGAAAAAGAAAAAAACAGGTGTTTTTAAAACTGAATGGGGCAGCATTGCACTGTCAGTTAAAAACACTAAACAGCAAAAGATCCTAACCTCCTAGCCACTAATTTTTCAGCTTTAGATGATTGTAAGTGTGGGGAAGTAACAAAGCAAGTCAATAATTAATTGTTTTCTTATAAACAAGTGAAGATTTTTGGGAAGGAATTTTACTGATCCAAATATTGATCCTTGATATAGCAAAGCAACTTAATCCTTTCTTGCCAGCAAGCTGTAGGTGAAATCATAAAAGTACAACAACCTGTTTATAGACTAGTAAATCTTAATGTATAGGAGTAGTAGCATAGCCCTGATTCTTACTGGGGTAGTGTGGCTGGAAAGCTGCCTAGCTGAAAGGGACCTGGGGGTTGTAATAGACATGCAATTCAATGTGGGCCAAGTGTGGTGGCCGAAAAAGCCAATGGCATCCTGGCTTAGATTAGAAATGCTGTGTCCAGCAGGAGCAGGAAGGTGATTGTCCCCTTTTACTTGGTGCTGGGAGGCCATGCCTTGAGTATTGTGTTCAGTTTTGGGCACCTCATTACAAGAGGGATATGGAGGTGCTGGAGTGAGTGGAGAGGAAAGGAATGAAGCTGGGGAAGGGCCTGGAGAATAAATCTTATGAAGAGTGACTGAAGGAGCTGGGGCTGGTTAGTTTGAAAAAGAGAAGGCTGAGGGGAGACCTCATTGCTGTCTACAGCTAACTGAAAGGACATTGTAGAGAGGTTTCTGCTGGTGTCTTCTCACAGGTAATTAGTGGTAGAACAAGAGGGAATGGCTTCAAGCTGCAACTGGGTAGGTTTAGACTGGATATTAGGAAAAGATTTTCCCAGCAAGAGTGGTCAGGCTTTGGAATGGGCTACCCAGGGAGGTAGTGGAGTCACCAGCCCTGGATGTGTCATTTGGATGTGGTGCTTGGGGATATGGGGTGCTTGGGGTGAACTTTGTAGAGTAGGGATATTGGTTGGATTTGGTGATCCTGAGGATCTTTTCCATCCTGAATGTTTCTGTGATTCTATTTAAATGTGGCTAAAATCCTCACAGGGCAAAGCTGCAATATGCTGTGGAAGTCCAGAGTCCTCATTGCTTATATATGCAGCCAATTCCCTCGTGAGATACATTTTCTTCATGTTATTATTATACACATTCTACTGCTGTTGCTTCTCTTAGCAGCATGGCTTGTGGTACAGTCACACTGGGGAGTCTGTCTGGGATGAAAACTAACACTTTACTTGAACAACCAGATGGGGCCTCACTCAGGAATGCATTTGAAGGCTTACTGGGCATGTCTCACTTTTTTTCTGAGCAGGCCACTACGGACAGACTCAGACAACTTTCCTATCTTCCCTTTGGAATGTTTTTTTCTTATTCTATACAGATTTTAATGGAAAAAGGACCTAGTTATTGCTGCCTTTCTCTATGTCTTCTCACACCTTGCAAGTGCTGAAGGCCAGATTGGTATTCCCTTGTGTTCTTTTACTGAATATTTAAAAAAAAAAAAAACCAAAAACCTTGATTTGTTTCCATATATTGGGGTGGAACTGATACTGTACTACTTAGATGCTTACAGGCTTATCACACTGTCTAAGGGATGGTCATGTCTAGTAGGCAAGAGTTAGGGCAGACCCAGGGCAGGAACGTGATCTGTGACGCCTCTAACAGTAGCTTGAAAAGGTTGAGCTCTGCTTGCTTGTCAGTTTTATCAGCTCTCCTGACAACAGTAACAACAATTGCTACCAAAGACATAATTACAGAACACCATCTCCATGGAAAGGATGCAAGCATAACCCCTTCACCCAGGGGGTGCCCCCGTAGCCTCCAGTGGACCTGACTTGGCAGGATAACAAGCATGAAAAGTTCAAGTCTTTGGCAGGGCTCACACCTCTTACACAGGCATCGTCCTCCAGGCCATACCCTACTCAATCAAATACTGCAGCGTATCCAAGGACATTTCTGAATTCCAAATAGCCCAGACACAATATTCCTTCTGGTCTTAGACCATAAATGGAGACAGAGGTTGAGGTTTTGACTGGAAGGGATCTGGCTGAACAGGTTTAACAGGGAGACATGAGCAACAATGTGCATCTAAAGAGCCTGTGGAAGCTACAAATGAAATGCAGCCAGCCTAATCTGGACCATTATTTTATTCGGGTCCAGGTAATGGCAGGCAAATGTAGAAGGAAGCACTAAACGGATATGTTAACTGAGAGCCAAGCATAGGCCTCAACCATGAAGTCTGTGCTGGTTGCCAGTGTCTTATCTCAACAGACTTTGTCATCAGCTACTGCTTTTTCTATGTGTTCTTCATTAAACAAATGTAGATACTGCAACCACCCAAAGGAAACCTCAGAATAAAACACCTGAACAGCTGATGGAGTAGGTGAGTGGCCACAGGGAAGAAAACCATATTGCTGTGGGGAAGAGTGGGCACTACTATTATAGGCAAATTCTGCTGATGACTGTAAAGACATCCTGTCACACTGGTGGAGATGCTGCTACAGGAGTTGTTTTACCTGCTTTATCTCACTGTTCAACTGCAGATGATAGGGAATGGGAAGAGAGAGCTTCACCCCCAGCAGGTCTGTGAACCACCTGCAGAGGCAGGCAGTGAACTGGGCCATTTGATATGTCACCACCAGTAAACCATGGCAGGAAAAGACTTAGCGCAAAGACAAAAGTGCAGTCTGAGAGGCTGTGAGCAGTTTCTTTAGTGGAACAATAAATAGCTGTCCTCCAGAACAAGACCACCACAAGCACTGCCCCTGAAACTTAGGTAAATGCACAGTAAAAACTGAAATAATTTTTTCTTCAAGCAAGTTGGCAAGGCCTGTCCATGAGAAGAGCAAAGAATGTGAGTGTTCAACCGGCACCAATAGCTCAAAGAGGTTGAGTTCTTCCTACTTGCCAATGTTCTTAGTTTTCCTGACCAGAGCAACAACATCTACCGAAGACAATACTCACAGAACATCATCTCCTTCGAAGGGATAAACATACCCCTGACAGTAGATCAACTAAGATACCTCTCTAAGGCATGGGTTGAACCATCTTCAGAAATTAATCACAGCAAGTCCATCTCCATCTAAATACAGGCAACAGGCAAAAGGAAATCTTCCTAATTTTCTAGGAAAATAGGGTGTTTAGGTACATTCAGTATTCTGAATGAAGCACCAAAAAAAAAATACTTTCTTGGAGTTCTTTATCAGTGAACTCAGTACTCAAAATCTGTGCTGCTTTCACTGGATACACTTCTAAGTGAGATCTTTGGGTAGTAAAAGCTGCCTAACTCCACTAAAATCTATGAAATTGCAATGCTTTACACGAACCAAGAGTTTGATAACTGTAAGCTATAAAATAAATTTAAGTTCTCTATCAGAATTGGCTTCACTTTTAGATTCCAGTTTCTGCAGTGAAATTAGATCCCATTATGAATTCACAGTTGGCTCGCTGCATATATTTTACGTTACTCACTTAAACTTGCTGTTGTAATTAATAAGTCTTCTGGAAAGCTCATTTGATGGGAAATCTGTGACCAGTTTTCACCTGTATCCATAAACCAATGCTAAAATAAGCCACAATGCACTTTTTTTTTTTACCTATGACAAACAGACATTCTGTATCCTTGTATACTCTCCAAAGTCTCATGGTAACCTTAAAGTGTGTCTTGGAATGAAATGGTAAACACACAGCTATGTTCCTAAACTCAAAGAAGCTGGTAATCCCATTTCTAACACAACTGACCTTTGGGACTTAAGAGGCAGGAAATCTGCTTTTTGGGTTTTTTCATTTGGTGGTTTGTTGTTTTTGGTTTTTTTTATTTCCTTCAAAAACTCATGAGACTGATCTAAAGTCTGCTGAAGTAAAAGGAAAGACTCTGACTGATTACAGTAGGATTTGGGCCATTCTTCAAAGTCTTAGGCTGAAAATAGGAAAGATTAGTGCTGTCAACAAGCTAGAGGCATGGGTTGTCATCCAGAAGGCCCTGGACAAGCTGGAGAGGTGGGCCCAGGTGAACCTCATGATTTTCAACAAGACCAGGTACAGAGTCCTGCACTTGGTCTGGAACAAACCTCATTATCAATACAGCCTGGAGGATGAGGTGACAGAAAGCAGCTCTGTGGAAAAGCAGTTGGGAGTTCTGGTGGATTTGAAGCTGGACGTAAGCAGACAATGTGTGTTTGCAGCCCAGAGGGCAAATCACATCCTGGACCATATCAAAAGAAGCATGGCCAGCAGGTCCAGAGAGGTAATTCTGCCACTCTGCTCTGGTAAGTCCTCACCTGGAGTACTGCAGCCAGCTCTAGAGCCCTCAACACAAGGATATGGACTTGCTGGAGCCAGGGAAGTTGGAATATCTCTCCTACAAGGACAGGTTGAGGGAGCTGGGATTGTTCTGCCTGGAGAAGACTCTAGGGAAACCTAATAGCAGCCTTCCAGTACCTGAAGGAGGCCTGCAGGAAGGCTGGAATGGTACTGGCTCCAAAGGCCTGTAGTCATAGGACAAGGGGCAATGGTTTGAAAGTAGAAAAGAGTAGAATTAGATTGGATTCAGGAACAAGTTCTTTACCATGAGAGTAGTAGAACACTGGAACAGGTTGCCCAGGGAGATAGTTGAGGCCACGTCCTTGGAGATACTCAAAGTCAGGCTCAATAGGGCTCTGGGCAATCTGATCTCGTGAAGGACGTCCCTGATGACTGCAAAGGAGTTGGGTTGATGACCTTTGGAGGTCCCTTCTGACCCAAATCATTCTATGACTCTCTGATTACATGCAAGTAAATCAGCTATATCAGTTGGGGGTTTTGGTTAAAAAAGAGCAAGAAATGTTTGCAAAACTTTTCTTGTAAAAGTCTGTTAATAAATTGGAGTTGACAGTTCTGTATATCGTAAAAGCTCTACAGCTACACAGTCGCAGACAAGTACATAATTCTGGAAATATCTTCTGTATAGGGCAAGGTGGAAACACATCAAATTGTTTCACTGAACAGATAGTCCTGTTCATTCCATTCCTTGTGCCATTATAGTTTGCAATCACTATGATCACTAAGAAATGCCTTTTTTCCCATTTTTTTGTTGATTGACAATGCATTAAGATCCTCATGAGATGATATTCTAAGCAGTGTAATTTCTCACCTTGCCCTAATCTATCCAAAAGAGAAGTGGGACTGACAAGTTTTTTTGTTATTGTAGCCTGCACCTTCTGCCTGTATCCTTCTACTACTGGAATCAATTTTTGAGTAACAATCCTTTATCTACCATGTAAAGAAGCTGTGATTTTAAGCCATTTAAATATATAATGATTGGTAGAGTGAAAATGCTTTGGTACTAAAAGAAACAAAGGATGCACACCCCCTTTGTTTTAGGGCTTCATTGCCAAGTAACCACAATCACAAAATGGTTCGGCCTTCCACTGGCATTACCAGACCTGCCAGATCTGTCTGGACTTAGGTCCAACAGCGAATGTGGTAATTTTTTCCTGACACTCCAGATCATCCTGAAGTCTCTCCCTCAGCTACAGCTTCCATATGGTGGTTTTTTGGCATGTTGAAACTTTTTATCATAGAATGGTCTAGAGTCCCTGAATCCTTTCACAGTAGTTAGAGGTTAGCTGCATCATTCTAGGAAGGTAGAAGATGTTCTGAAGGTGATGAAGGAGAGCAATTGGCAGGTTAGTTATAGCAGAGACTCAAGTGTTTCCTCTTACCAAAGCTCTGGAAGGTCAGACATATTCCTAATTTGTAAAAGCTTGGGAAATATTTTAGCACCATTTACAAAAGGTTTAAAACAATCTTTAAGTAATAAATTAAAAGTCCCTAATTCACACTTTTTTTTTTTTTTTTTTGAGAACTTGTCTCCAAAAAGCCCTATATCACAGAATCCCAGAACCTTGGAGGTTGGAAGGTGCATCCAGGTGGATGCATTTTGTAAAGTCTCCAGAGGAGACTCCACAACCTCTCTGGGCAGCCTGTCCCAGGGTTCTGTCACCCTCACTGTAAAGAAGTTTCTCCTCATGTTGAGGTGAAACCTGTGTTCCAGTTTGTAGTCACTGCTCCTTGTCTTATTGGTGCTAACCACCAAAAAGAGATTGGCTCCTTCCAGTTGACACCCACCCCTCAGGTATTTATAGATGTTCAGATTTCAGTTTTCTCTTCTCCAGACTAAACAGCCCCAGAGCTTTCAGTCTCTCTCCATAGGGCAGATGCTCAAGTCCCCCAGTCATCCTTGTGGCTCTCTGCTGGACTCTTTCCAGCAGGTCCCTCTCTCTTGAATTTGGGAGCCCAAAACTGGACACAGTATTCCAGGTGTGGTCTCAACCAGGGCATCTTTCTTTTTCCTCTATTATTTCTTACATAAAGCGGTGAAAAATAATTCATGTGATGGGCATGAAGGTAATGATAAGGCCTGCTTCAGTCTGTGACAAAGGTGTTGAACATTGACACAGTTCTTGCTTTCAAGAGGGTTTTAAAATGTGATTTCTTCAAGGGAATCAGAGTCTTCAGCACTCATCTCCTTTCAAATTTAAAGGACATAGGTAAAAACTGTAAGAACCTCTGAAAATTCTGACTCTTTAATTTTTAATACAGATTTGTTTTCAGTAAGTGTAAGTTTAGACTTGTTTTTATTCTTTACTGAGTTTAATTCCAGATCTCCCTAGAGAGCTTAAAGAAATAACAAAGTATAACAATCATTATGAAAAAAATTAAGTGAACCATTAAATTTTGACATGTAGGAGAGTCCAAGCCTAAAACTGGAATCTTAAATTATTCATACTGATTAGAAGAATAATAATAGGGACAACCGGAATAATTTGACAACTTCTATGTGAGTCTGCAGCCTCTTTTAAGCACAGCGAAAAGTGTTTGGCTCTCACAGGAGGAATTATTTTCTCAAGATTTGGAGACAGCTTGTAGAGAACTGAAAAGAAATAGGTCTGAAATTACCTACTTCTCAATAATTTACTTTTTAGACAAGAACTGACCTACATAAGAAATGAAATAGCTATTAATTTTCACTCATCCTAGGTCGACTCAAAGCTATGAGTGCAAGCCTCCGTGCTTTAAGGGTATGGGCCAGATGTACAGATGAAATTCAGCACAAAATGAAGGAGAATAACACTCAGAGAAGTGGAGATCTCTGCTCCATCCACCCACTGCATTAACAAAGTGAAGCACTACTCAAACTTTGTATTGTGAATGAACTTCAGTTCATTTGTATGCTTAATGTCAGTGATGTTATTCAGCTGGACACAGATTTACACTAAATTTAAACAAAGTCATTTCCTTTCCAAAATCAGCTTTTTCATCAGCCTGCTTTCTTCCATCCAATCACTCTTAATTTTCTTAGTATTTTTTTTTGTCTATGTTTATGTTTCCTTTTTATTTCTTTCCACCTTTATCTCTGCAAACTTTTGACTTCAAGACATTTTAATCTGTAACTTTGCTATATACAAGCCCATTGAACATTACCTAAATTGGAAATTCTGCCTTTAAAGGAGAATAAAGTAAAATCTCAGCATACTGAATGTCACAGAACATGGACATATTAAATAAACTTAGAATTTAGACTAGTTTTTCTTCCTTCTATTCTTTTAACACATTGCAAAAAAACCTACATCCCCAAAGGTCTTTATTAAATAATGTTACACATTTTAATTAAAAGCTGTAGAATTAAACTTATGACAGGAAATCCAAATGTCAGGTTGTAGGTCCATCTCTCTTAAGTCAGGAGTCCCTTCGGGACTAATGCTGTCTTCCTTCACAGGAAAGCACAGCTTTCCTTCATTTACCTAGAGACTGAAACACCTTAAATTTTGCAGATTTAGCCACAACTACCTGAAGGGAGGTTGTAAGCCAGGTGGGGTTGGTCTCTTCTCCCAGGCAACCAGTGACAGAAGAAGAGGACACAGCCTAAAACTGCGCCAGGGCAGGTTCAGGCTGGATGTTAGGAAGAAGTCTTTCACAGAAAGAGTGATTGGCATTGGAATGGGCTGCCCAGGGAGGTGGTGAAGTCACCATCCCTGGAGGTGTGTAAAAGGAAGTTGGATGAGGTACTTAGTGCCATGGTTTAGTTAATTAGAAGGTGTTGGGTGATAGGTTGGACTTGATGATCTCAAAGGTCTTTTCCAACCTGGTTAATTCTGTGGTTTGCTACTATTAGATTTCTTCATTTCACCCAACTACTAACAGCCATGTAACATACTGTGGTTTGGTTTTGTTTTGTTTTTTTTAATGTTGACATCTTTCCATTCACACAGTTGGAGTTCCTCTATAAAATGTGGAAACAATGCAAACAGCCTGTTGTGTTCGTTCTTTCTCAGCCTGCTAGTGATCTAGCATTTGAACATTATTTAACTGACCCTGTTTTTGTGTGATTACTGGAGGCATTTAGACTTTTAACTAGTGAAGCTGGAAAGTCTGCTTAGGAGGTTGAGCTAGAGTCATTATAGAGAATCTTCCTCTGTTACTGGATGAGAATTTGATCAGGTTGTTATTGGGTTACCTGTGTTTCAATTTCCTTGGAAGAAATTCCTAGAGCTTTACTTTTACTTCAGCTATAAAAGATACGATTGGGTTGGTTTGTTTGCATTTTGTTAGTGATAGTTTTTCCCCTTGCCTTTCTTGTAATAATAGTGGGAATTTGTGTTTTGTTATCTCCTTCATCATAGGTATTCATAATGCTTCACTGCTCTCTGCCATGGTTTATGACAGTGAAGCTAACAGCACGCATTTAATAGAGCAGAGGCACGATTGCTCTGTAGCTCATAAGAACATGGAGAAAAGGGAAGGATCCAAAACACTACTTTTCCCAATTGGTAGCATTTGGCAGAATTTATGTCTGTCTTAGCTTGCCATAACAAAATACTACACAAAATAAAAAGCAGTAACAAACCAAGTCCTATACCTCTGGATGGATTATGGAGATGAGTTCTGCAAAACACCGACATTTTCTCTTTCTTTCTCCTCATACTCTCTCCTCTTTCTCTCTCTCTTCAGCCTGGAGAAGCGAAGGCTTTGAGGAGACCTTGGAATGGCCTTGCAGTATCTGAAGGGGGCCTACAGGAAGGCTGGGGAAGGACTATTTATAAGGTCTTGTAATGACAGGGTGAGGAGTAATGGGTTTGAACTGGAAGAGGGGAGATTAAGACAGATGTTAGGAAGAAGTGCTTTTCACTGAGGGTGGTGAAACACTGGCACAGGTTGCCCAGGGAGGTTGTGGATGCTCCCTCTCTGGAGGTGTTCAAGGCTAGGCTGGATGAGGTCTTGAGCAACCTGTTCTAGTGGGAGGTGTCCCTGCCTATGGCAGGGGTTGGAACTAAATGATCTTTGGGGTCCTTTCCAACCCAAACCATTCTATGATTCTATGATTCATACACATGCACAGAGTTAAGTCCTCTTAGAAACTGCTGTTTTAACTTAATCTACCAGCATTTACCCTCAGTTGATTCCCCAGATACTGTACACCTTAGATACTTCTCATATTGGTCTAAAACTTATGTATCTCGAAGAGAATTTTAAGCAAGGAGTAAATTTTTAATGATGAAGCATTTAGAGCATTTGTACTACAGTAAGGACAAGTTTTGGATGTGCTAGAGGATAAAGTAGGATAGTGCCGTGTGTGAAAGCCCTCATCCTGTTTTGACCTGAAACCTTCCTGATGATGTACATCAGTTTAAAGCATGCTGCTTGTCTGAAGTTGCTGGTTCTCACTAGTAAGCAGATAAAGGTTTAAAGATAAGTTAGTACTCATCTTTAGTTTGAAGAAGAGGAGGGTGAGGGGAGACCTCACTGCTGTCTACAGCTACCTGAAAGGACATTGTGGAGAGGCTGTGGAGAGGTCTCTTCTCACCAATAGTTAGTGATAGAACAAGAAGGAATGGCCTCAAGCTGCGACTGGGTAGGTTTAAACTGGACATTAGAAAACATTTTATCCCAGCAAGAGTGGTCAGGCATTGGAATGAGCTGCCCAGGGAGCTGATTTAAACACATACAGGGTTGGTGACTCAAAGTCGTTTGTATGTGGTGCTTGAGGATATGGTTTAAGGGTGAACTTTGTAGAGTAGGGCTGTCAGTTGCACTTGGTGATCCTGAGGGTCTTTACTAACCAGAATGTTTCTGAGATTCTGTGATTCATCTAGCTTGGCTCCCACACACAGTTTGTGAGTGAGTCAAGTTAAAGCTTTGCTGGCAAGTCATTTACCTATGTTGACTCAACAGATATCAATAAGAATTGAATATCTTTCTTTAATGTCCTTCAGTATAAATGAGAAGGTTGCTAGTTCTTTTATTTATGGCTGAGCCTACTAAATTGAGAAGAGAGAAAAGGAGTTCAAAAAGGTGGCGTTTTAAGGAGACAGCCCTCAAGGGAAGCTGTATAGTGCCTCTGGTAGAGCTCCCTGTTGGCCTCAGTTTTAAAAACTAGAGAGAAATCCTGGCTCCCCAAATTTATTGGCAAAATTTGTACTCATTTCCTCTGGAGGAAGTGGGCTCTTTCTTTCCTTCCATCTTTATATACTCGAGTCATGGGTTTAAGGAAAAGTATACGTGTATCCAGATTTATATCTGAATAAATAACTAGACAATTTTGTATCTGGATAAATAAAGAGACATTTATATTTTTTTATCATCAAGATTCCAGTCAGGATTATTCCCCTGAAGTTTTGTGCCAACAGGAGTCCTGAGAGAGAAAAAAAAACCCAAACAAACCAAAACCCCAACATGCCCTAAGGTTTCATATTTACCAAGCAAATCCTCCTATGCTATGTCCTTGTATATACTGTGAAATCAAGCATTTGTCTTTTCCACAGGACACTTGCCTTGCTGGTGGCTAAGGGCATTACAAAGCACAAGGCATTTCAAGCTGTGCTATTTCTGCTTCCCTCTGGGAGCCATTTTTCTGCAGATAATCTGCTTTTTATACCTCATATGATATTCTAGCAAAGTTTACATGTATCACAATACTCAGAACATTACCCTTAAGTAGAGAGAAGATGCATTTCTATGGAGAAGCTCATTTTAGCACCCCTATTGTAAACAAAATTTAAGAAAAAAAAATCCTTCCTCTGGACGGAAAAAAATAGTCTGCAAACTTACTAAAAAAAATAAATAGGAGTGATGGCAGTGATGAGATGTGGAGGTTATTAACCTCAAGAGTCCTTTATTAAACAGGCAAACATTTTAGTAATTTTAATAACTGGATTAATTTTTGAGTAGGTCAAAATTAGGGCCTCTGTTAATAGGCTTTAGAGAAAATGTTTTGAAGATCTTATTGCAAGGGTTGTAAATAAAAATGTTATTACTGCCGTACTTCAGGCTGTGCACATGGGCTTCAGAATTTACCCCAAAGTAAAAAGCATCAAGAAGTCCTGCTCTGCAATGGAAATACAGTGCTTTTAGTACTTATGGGCCTGAAATCATGCAGCTGTGTCTTCATCATAGAAAGAAGAAAATTCATGTCTCCATGGGCCAGCAATGTGCTCCTGTGGCCAAGAGAGCCAGTGGCATCCTGGGGCACATCAGGAAATGTGTCCAGCAGGTCTAGGGAGGTTCTTCTTCCCCTCTACTTTGCCCTAGTGAGATCGCACCTGGAATACTGTGTCCAATTTTGGGCTCCCCCGTTCAAGAGAGACAGGGACCCACTGGAGAGAGTCCAATGGAGAGCCATGAGGATGACTGGGGGACTTGAGCATCTCCCCCATGGAGAGAGACTGAGCCCTGGGGCTGTTTGGGCTTGAGAAGAGAAGACTGAGAGGGAATCTGAGCAATATCTATAAATATCTGAGGGGTGGGTGTCAAGAGGATGGGGCCAATCTCTTTTTGGTGGTGCACATTAATAAGACAAGGAGCAACAGCTACAAACTGGAACATAGAAGGTTTCACCTGAGCATGAGGAGAAACTTCTTTACAGTGAGGGTGACAGAGTACTGGAACAGGCTGCCCAGAGATGTTGTGGAGTCTCCTTCTCTGGAGACTTTGAAAAGCCACCTGGATGGATTCCTGTGCAGACTACCCTAGGGCATCCTGCTTTGGCAGGGGGGTTGGGCTCGATGATCTCTGGAGGTCCTTTACAACCTCTGAGGTTCTGTGATTCTATATTTATAATTAGAATTTAGTATAAATTAGTTATTTGCATGAATAATAATAATAAATTTGCTTGTCCCAGAGAAATGGAAAGATGTAATTTGTCTGAGCAGTCATAACTAACCAACATCTAAATGTTGGATACTGTGGACTAAATATCCGTATCAATCTTTTACCCAAAAATCCAATGGAGACAGACACCACCAGGAAAAGATACTTCAGGCAAACTCTGCTAACAAACACAAGGACACACTGAGTTGCCATGGGCACGCAGTAAGTGAAACCAGCAGACAGATTTGTTGGCTGAAGTCTTAACCCCCTTCCTAATCACAGTATATTTTACTTCTGCTTTCAACAGAAATCCTACTCAACCAAAAGAAGTTTGGGGCATGTTTAGGCAAACATTACAATGAGATTTGATTTCATGCAGAAATTAACTCTTTTCTGAAGCAAAGCACTGTAGTAACCAGACTGCTATGCCACACCTGAAATCCTTTCTCAGCATTTGTCCATAGTGTATCTCAATATTCAAGTACAACTTGCATCACCTTGATGCCTTCTTTATGACAGTTGGGAGTCACAGGGCATAATCCTTTGTGGAACATGCTCTGAGTCTTTAGTTGTAGCCTGTAATCCTTTGCACATTAATAATACCCACATGCCTTTATTTACCTCCCCAGTCTTGTCCCCGTGACTTTTTCAAAGCAACTGATAAAATAAAGTTTCATTTCCAGCTGAATCATATCCATTGCCTGTAATATGTTGGATTAGATATCCTGTCCACCAGCATAATCAGTGGCTGCCAGGACCTTGAAACATATGCCACTTGTTTGCAATTAAATTGTTATTCACTGCACGAAGCTGATGGCCTGTATACTGAAGATAGCCAAGGCACAGATTATACAGAAGATTGTTACGCTTAAGCTACAAGAAGATTATATTTTTTCTTCCTTTTTTTAAACATCACTAAACAGTTATGCCAGTCACTAAAAAAAAAAAAAAAAAAAAGCAACGATGAACTTGTCCACCCAAAAGGAACAAAATACAACAAGGCAGGTCCTCCTAATTAGTTGCTCAAATAGCTGTTGCCTATTCAATCTCCATCAGAGCCAGTAGGAACCAGAAATATTTTAATTTATTTTGAAGCCATTGAACCAAAGAGATATGAGCTGTGGAGCTGTTCTTGCAAATTGCTGAGCACCTCTGGGAGACATTCTGTGTTTCAAACCCTTATCACACCACTGGGAACTGAGAACTCTGAACAGAGGAGAAAAATAATGCCAAAGAGCTTCTGCTACTGTTTGCCTACATTTGAAATCAAATCCATTTTGCTTTGTTTGTACCTTATTTTACATTCAAGCTTGATGAGCACTGGCAGTATATTGGAAAAAGTGAATGGTATTATTTATGCTTACAGCACTAACATGATCAGTCAGTCAGTAAAGAGAAAAAATGTCATGATGCATCTAACTTGGCTAGATCCTTGGCACAGATGATTTGCTAAGTGTCACTGGTAAGACTTGGAACTGCATTCTGGATCCTTGCTAGGGGTGGACTGGTGGTATTCTGGTTTTTGTCTTGTCTTAAAAGCCGCTTAATGGAATTCACACAGCAGATCATCGTATGAGGGTAGTAATGTGAAAATTATAGTAAGTCCTTATTTATTTATCAGAATGATTCAGTAGGTAAAGTATTCAAACTTAGAAAAGTTCATGTTTTGACTACTGTAACATCACTGGTTTGTATTTTGCTTCAGATGTCCCAGAATAAGCACATTTTTCTGTTTTCCAATAAAGCTCTTCATAATCCAGAAGTATCTGTCTACAAACAAAATGAAGATAATACTTCGATTCTAGATTTCGGTCTTCTGCAGCTTCCATCTGCTTGGTCAGGTCCACACCAGTCTTCCCTAGTATGTCTAAGGACAGGCGACTGAGCATGAGCCAGCAGTGTGCCCAGCTGGCCAAAGAAGGCCAACAGCATCCTGGCCTGTATCAGGAATAGTGTGACCAGCAGGACCAGGGAAGTCCTTCTGTCCCTGTACTCAGCACTGGTTAGGCCACACCTTGAGTACCGTGTCCAGTTCTGGGCCCCTCAATTTAAGAAAGATGTTGAGGTGCTGGAACATGTCCAGAGAAGACCACAAGGCTGGTGAGGGGGCTGGAGCACAGCCCTGTGAGGAGGCTAAGGAAGCTGGGGGTGTTCAGCCTGGAGAAGCAGCAGCTCAGGGGAGACCTTACTGCTCTCTACAACTACCTGAAAGGAGGTTGTGGCCAGGTGGAGTTGGTCTCTTCTCCCAGGCAACCAGTGACAGAACAGGAGGACACAGCCTCAAGCTGTGCCAGGGTAGGTTTAGACTGGATGTTAGGAAGAAGTTCTTCACAGAAAGGGTGATTGGCATTGGAATGGATTGCTTGGTGAAGTGGTGGTGGTCCCTGGTGGTGTTTAAAATGAGGTTGGATGAGGCACTTAGTGCCATGGTTTAGTTAATTAGAAGGTGTTGGGTAATAGGTTGGGCTCGATGATCTCAAAGGTCTTTTCCAACCTGGTTAATTCTGTGATTTTGTGATTATATGATTTCAAGAATCTAAAAGAAGTATTACTAGAAAAAATCCCTAACAAATGGGTTGGACTTGATGATCTTTGAGGTCTCTTCCAACCTTGGTGATACTGTAACTAATTAAAAATTAAGGCAAGGGAGAAATACATGATGTCAAAAGGTAAGAACTTTGTACTTGAACTTATTGGCACAATAAAAATTAAAATAAAATAAAATTCTATATATTTGTAAATATCTCTTTGATCCATCAGAGAAAAAGCAGAAAAATAACAGATTTACTTCCTTTCCACAGCCTCAAACCATAATTCCAGGCTGTTAATACAACCTGAGAGATTTTCTTCCTTTATATTTCCTGCATTTACATCATTACAATTCCATTTGCTGCAGTAATGTTGCTCTTGTTTTATCTTGGCAGAAGTTAATTGCAAGTAAAAAGCATTTTTTTGCTTTTCCCCTTTACTTCTGCTTCCTTTTTTTTTTTTGAATAAATGCCTAGTTAAGCCAAATTACAGCTCTGTCATATTTCACCTCTCCCTCAAATGCAGCTACAACTGCAGGCTTGGCTTTTACCAAGTGATCCCAGTTAATTTAGAACTGAAACTCAAGAGCGTTACATGCCTAAGTGAATACAAAATGAGTATTCTTCTAAGGAAATTAAGAGCATATGTGTAAAACTAACATAAAAACTTTACCTGAATGTGATGAAGACCTCTCATTCTGGTCACTGCATGAACATCTTGCAGTCTTCTTCCTTCTTCTTTCCCTCTTAACCTACCTGGACTGTCTGCAGTTTGGGACAGGATTTCTTTTCACCGGATCCAAAGGGATAGGAGGCCTCTCATCCTGGGTGAAACCTGTAACATCAACACCATTTCATGTGAACATAGCACGTTGGAATAATCTCTAACTAGTGCTGCTGAGCCCATTAAAACCAACTCTGCAAAACCATTTTCCAAAAACCCCAGAGCTAAATTTCCACACTTTTCACTGCATGCTGGTGTGATTCTGTCTTGGTCTACAACATCCCCTTGTCACCTGCCAGCATTAACAAATCCTCAACACAATCTTCACAGGTCCAAGTTTCACCCCCAGACATCAGTCAAATTATCCCTGGATGCCATTCATGTTACAAATCCTGCCTTAGTCTAACAGAAAATTCCCTTTGAAGCATGTACACATTTATTGTTCTGCCTTCTTTCCTGAAAGTGAGAAAAGGATGTTTGAGAAGGTAAGAATTTGTGATAACACTTGACCAATGATTTCTGATCTCATGTGATCAAGACTGAGGGTGCCTGCCCTCTATGTCAGTCATCATACACTCAAAGGTTTAATAAAGAACTACTTATAACCACATGGCAGTTTTCGTTTTGAGGTCATCACACTAAAAATTACATAAGTAGGCAGAGGACAAATAAGCTATAACTTTACTTCAGCTTTAGGACCTACATGAAGTCTTAATTCACTTTTCAAAGTGTAGCTCAGTTGAGCTTATGTCCCTGTTAAGAATCTTCAGTGAGAAAGCCAAGAGTGAAACAGTAGACTGCTGCTTATTCTAAGGCTTTAGGACTACTTCCTCTGTTGGTCAAAGTTAAGAAAATTCTGCATGAGATAACAGACAAAAACCTGGCATATATGTGTGAAGAATTTGTGTGATCAGTTGAGTAGGTCCCTTAATGCCCCTTGTTCCATTCTGTAACCAAAGTATAAAACAGTTGCTTCTGAATAACACTCTCTGTTGAGAACTGAGTCTAAATTTGTTAGTTTTAAGCTAAGTACATGTGTACCAAAAAAAGCCCCAAAACTCTTCTTTCTTGTACTAAAACAAGATACGGCGATCTGTCAGCTTGTAAAGAAAAACACTGCACTCTTGCTGGCTTTCTTCAGAATATTACATCATTTATAGAATGCAGGACCAGCTTGTGCCTTCCAAGTTACCATTAAAATCTTTCATTTGCATTGTGCTAATACTGAAGAGTCCAGTGATGGGTCTAGACCCTACTTTGCTGGGTTCCGTTGAGGTGAGAGAACAAAAAAAGGCATAGTAGGTAACAGTCGTCTGCGGATCTACTTTTTACACCTTCCCATTTCCCTTCATGTGAACTGGGTTAGCAAGACTGAAATTAATAGAAGCACAGAACTGTTTGAGATCATCAAATCCCACCACTACTTCTAAGCCACTACCACTGAACCATGTCCCCCAGCACCACATCCCCATGGTCTTTTAGACGTCTTCAGGCATGGTGACTCCACCGCATCCCTGGGCAGCCTGTTTCAATGTCTGATAACCCTTTCTGTGAAGGAATCTTTCCTAATATCCAATCTTAACCTCCCTTGGCACAACCTGAGGTTGTCTCCTCTTCTGTCACTTGTTGCATGTGAGAAGAGACCAACACTCGCCTTGCTCCAACCTCCTTTGAAGTAGTTGCAAAGAGGAAAATTAATAAAATTGTTCTCTTTTAGTGTGAAAATAAAAAAGTGTAGACATGAAAGGCATGGTGAGCACTGTCTTTTCCCCCACAGCATACCCCTCCCCCTTTGACCATGTGTTTGGCTTGGTGAACTAGATGTGATCTGCAACCTTCCATCTCCTCACAAACATTCAATGGGCAGAATTTAACAGTGATTATTCAGGTTAGCACTTGGGAAACATAGCCCAAAGGTAAAAATTAGGAAGAACTGCCTGAAGTTCATCACGAAACTCAGTAGAGAGTACAATGCACAGGAGAGAAAGCCTACTGAGCAATTTTAAGTGTTATTTTTCAAGTTCATTAATAAATGTAGAGAATTTTAAAAAGGGAATTATGCTTCCTGAAGTCCTGAGGGATTTTTACTACCAACAGTCTGAAAATTATCATTTTTATAGATAAGCCAATTAAAGGGAAATAAGGCTTTTGCATCATACCATGAGTGCTAAAAAGGGAATTTATAAGTACCTGTTTCTGCTTAATAATTTAATAAGATTTTGTGGTTTGTATTCTCACAATGGGCAGTTAAAGAGCAAAACATTTTCTATAATTTCACATAGAAGCGAGTTATTTATTGATCTGGGACATATGAGGACAGGATTGCTGCATGTAGTTTACCAACAGCAACTATTTTGATTTGAAGAGGAGAAAGCTCTGAAATGGTGATTCATAGTCCTGCACAAAGGTGATAAGCCCAAAAGCTGTCCTTCAGTTATTGGCCCAATCCCACTGGCTCTGAATAGTGCAAAAGCTTTTGTTTATCTCAGTGGGCTTTGGATCCATCTGTTTAACTGCACCTCTCTTGCTCAGGCTAGAAGTGACAATATGATAAAGGTGTCACCAGGGATGTTTTTGCCATTGGAAAAGGAGAATTCTTGTAACCTTGTTAGTTCAAAATAAATTGCATTTGAATCTGTATGAAGTTTCATACCAGGAGTGCTCAGCCACCCTCCAGTCCTTTAACTGAGCTCAGACTGTGAACCTAAAATGCTTTGCTGTGGATGAGCACATACTCAGCTCCACTGTGAAGCACCCAAGGAAAGCACGCTGCTATGAACAGAGAGAGAGAAAAAGACTCAGAGACAAAGGCAGTGCTGTGGATCATTTAGTATGCATGGAAGTATGTATCAGCCCCTGCAGACATACCCAGGTACCTAGGAGAAGCTTTATCTGAGACTTCCTAGGTTATCTTTTAAAGATGCGCAAGATAAAAGAGTTTTCTGTGAGTCTTTGTTTATGATATAACTAGTCAAAGTACTTTTGTTTGAACTTTTTTCCCCACTTTTGATAGAAATAAGTTCTTGAATAAAAACCATTTCAGTCAATAACTTTTGTTAGGCTCTGTTAAAAAAAATTGCTTTTCCTAATTTTATTCAGCTTCAGCTTTTTTGTTAAATAACTGATCCCACAGCCAGGTTTTTATTTAACAGTATCTATTTTTCAATACATTGCACAAGAAATGTGCGAGCAGGCAAATCACAGACACATTAAACTCTTTAAAATAGGTTGAAGATGATGTGCTTGTTGTCCTACTGCCACAGCATGGTACCCATTCAAGACTTCATAGGAGTATAAACTAATTTAGTCCTCATTCTTGCAGTGACAGCAGAGCAGGATCTGGAGAAAGGAAGCTGGAGGAAGAAAGAGCAAATCCCTCTGTTCCTCCTCTCCCCTCTATATCACAGAATCTTAGAATCAGTCAGGCTTGGAAAGGACTACTAGGATCATCTAGTTCCAACCCCCATGCCATAGGCAGGGACACCTCACACTAGATCAGGCTGTCTAGAGCCTCATCCTGCCCTCAACTTCCCTTTCAAGTGATGTGATTATTCTGCTATGCCACAAGCATGCCAACATGGCTTTTTTTCCTACAGAAAAAAAAAAAAAAAAAAAAAAAAAAAAAAAAAGCAGGCCTGGATTTTAGAAAATGAAAAAACCTCAGGGAAGAGAGAAAGATGAAAAGGAGAGTGAGGCTAAGAGCCCATGCAAACATCTAGAAAAACCTTCTTAACCCCTTCAAAATAATTCCGGTAATTGCCTTTTGTGAAGGTGGAAGTAGATAGCTGTTCTCTGTTTTCTACTCCTCAGGCAAGATCTAGTGATGAATCAATTGCACAACATCCTCTGCTCAAACTTTTCCCCTAGACACTAGCAGATAATGCAGCTGCAGTTACCTAGGTGTTCTGGGAAGACTTAGAGTATGAACCGATGCTTAGTTTGCCTATACAGACAGGGTAACGCTCCGTAAGTGCCTGTGAATTCTGCTGGGCAGAGCAGGGCACAAAAGCAGCTTCAAACATTTGCCCCCCAGCCTTGTAAATGGGAGATTTTATTTTTCACTCTGAAACAGGGGCCCAAGTGACATGATCATACAGTACTGGCCAGCTAATACAGTTCAGTGCTATAGCCTTTTCATTTTCTGTCTGTTCTGCATTGGAGAGATGAAGACCATAGTACAGGTCAGGACAGGAACACAATAAAGCATACTTACACTATGTATTACTCCTTGGTATAAAGAATAATAGTGAAAACTCCTGCTGCAACCATACATTATCTATACAGCATCATAAAAATGTTTCATTTGCTAAAGACCTCTTAAGATCATGCAGTCGAGCCACCCACCTAACACCAGGATGCCCATTAAAACATGTCCCAAAGTGCCATTTCTGTACGTTTTTTCAACACCTCCAGGGATGGTGACTCTACCATCTCCCTGGGCAACCTATTTAAATGTCTGACCATCCCTTCAGTAAAGTTTTCCTAATATCCAATCTAAATTCGTCCTGGAGCAGTTCAGGCCATCTGCCCATGTTCTATCACTTGAGACTAGAGAGGAGACCAACTCCCACCCCACTACAACCTCCTTTCAGGGCATTTCACAGAGCACTATGCTACCATCTGAGAACTCTGTACAGAGTTTTCTATCACACTGTAGAATTGTACTGCTCACAAATGTGAAAGGACTGATCCTTCCCATCATAGCTGTATGTGTGTGCATGTGTGCATGCACATGTGAGTGTATATGCAGGTGTCTACATGGAAGTGCACAGCAAAGAGCCACAAGGACAGTTAGGGGGCTTGACCATCTCAATGGAGAGAGACTGAGAGACCTGTTTAGTCTGGAGAAGACTGAGAGGGAATCTGAGCAATGTCTATAAATATCTGAGGGGTGGATGTCACGTGGACTGGGTCAATCTCTTTTTGGTGGTCTACAGCAATAAGGCAAGGAGAAACAGCTACAAACTGGAACAGAGAAGGTTTCATCTCAACATGAGGAGAAACAACTTCACAGTGAGGGTGATGGAGCACTGGAACAGGCTGCCCAGAGAGCTTGTGGAGTCTCCTTCTCTGGAGACTTTCAAAACCTGCATGGATGCATTCCTGTGTGGACTGCCCTAGAGGATCCTGCTTTGGCAGGGGGGTTGGACTCAATCTCTGGAGGTCCCTTCCAACCTCTAAGGTTCTGTGATTTGGATTTATGTTCCTTGTTCTTCCCTGTGCTTTTCTGCACTGAGTGTATGAAAGCAATCATAATGATTGACCTGTCAGCAATGCTTAAACTTCTGACAAAAGACTGGGTTGGAGAAAAACAATGTGAAGTTGTTAACCTGTACCAGAAGGAACTGCACACAGAAAGACCCAAGCTGGCTCAACACAGCAATGAAATTAAGATAAGATCATAGAATCAAAGAATGGCTTAGGTTAGAAGGGACCTCAGAGATCATCTTCTCCATCCTCCCAGTAACGGGCATGCATGCCTCTCAGATAAATTTAGCTGCTCAAGGCCTCATCCAATCTGGCCTTGAATAACCCCAGGGAGGAAGCATCCACAACCTCCCTGGACAACCTACAAGCTGGCATGCAGGGATTAAACCCAAATCCAACAGTACATGATGAAGCATTGTTTTAATAAACCCCAAAAGCATAACTGCTTTTTATGCCAGCTAAGGATCATTGTGGGTACTGATGGATGTGAAGCTGAACATAAGCCATCAGTATGCACTTGCAGCCCAGAGAGCAAATTGTATCCTCAGCTGCATCAAGAGAAGTGTGGCCAGCAGGTTGTGGGAGGTGATTTTCCCTTTCTACTTCACTCTGGTGAGACCCCAGTGGAGTTTTGCATCCAGTTCTGGAGCCCCTGTTACAAGAAAGCTGTGGATGTGCTGGAAGGTGTCAAGAGAAGGGCCACGAGAATGATCATAGGGCTGGAGCTCCTCTGCTATGAGGAGAGACTGACGGAGTTGGAGCTGTTCAGTCTGGAGAGGAGAAGGCTCTGAGGAGACCATATTGTGGCCTTCCAATATCTGAAGGGGGCCTACAAGAAAGCTGAGGAGAGCCTTTTTAGGGTGTCAGGTAGTGATAGGATAGGGGGAATGGAGCCAAATTAGAGGTGGGCAGATTCAGATTGGATGTTAGGAAGAAAGTTCTGCACCATGAGAGTGGCAAGACACTGGAACGGGTTGCCCAGGGAGGTGGTGGAAGCCCCATGCCTTAAAGTTTTTCAGGCCTGGCTGGATGTGGCTCTGGGCAACCTCATCTAGTGTGAGGTGTCCCTGCCCATGGCAGGGGGATTGGAAGTGGATGATCCTTGAGGTCCCTTCCAGCCCTGATAATTCTATGATTCTATGATTTTATTGATGAAGTTCAGCTGAGTGCATAATGTGGTCTTCTTGTGTAATTTCCCTGACTAAGGTAGACCTAAGATTACTAGGTAAAACTGTCTTTGATTGTTTCCACCCCCCATTTATGCAAGTTTCTGACTTCAAATGTTACTCATGAAGGCAAGTCTTTAGTTTTCACAATTTTACTGTTAGAAAAATGGAGCTGGCAGGGGTGGGGAGGAGGGGGAGCAGTGTGGGCTGGCAGGGGGTGGTGTGATAGTTTCTGCACCATCTAATACCTTTATGCCATTTCCAGCATTACCATTCACAGACTGAATGTACATACTGATAGTACACAGCATTTTACTGAAGCTCCTATTTTTCTTTTTAGACCATTATGCTTGTTTTTATATGCTCTTCCTTTTCTATTGTTTTTTTTTTTCTTTTTCCCAGGGACAGCTTCACTCAGTGTAATGGAGCACTGGGTATTAAATGAGTGTGCCTGTAGTCCAATGAACTCAGTATGCCGCTCATCTTGGTACTATACTTAATCTAAATAACCTTTTTTATGCTCTGCTGGAATGACATTTTCAAAAGGCTATATAGTAGTAAATGAGTGTGTATGTCAGTAAGGATTTGCTGGAAAAATCAAATCTTCCTGACAAGTACATTTATTCATTGCTATTTACTACACACTCCAATTTGAAGGACAATTTTAGTGATCGGATCATTAACATTTACTGTCATTTTGGCAACATTTTCCAACTTTTCTCTTTACCTCCTTTCTTGTCTGTTGTGTGCTTAGCAGCCTCTGCCTAACAGAAGTTAGTTTTACAAGCATTATACCACCAATATGTTAAACAGATCCTTTTTTTTCCCCCTGTCAAGTTGGTTTATTGCACAGAAGGTACCTAAGTATTAAAGTAAATGTTAAATAAATAGTTCCTAACTGCAACATAAGGAATCTACTACAGTTACAGCCTTGATAAACACTGAACTGTTGGAGTAAGTCCAGAAGAGGACCACAAAGATGATCAGAGGGCTGAAGCACTTCTCCTGTGAGGACAGGCTATGAGCGTTGGGGCTCTTCAGCCTGGAGAAGAGAAGGCTTTGAGGAGATCTTGCAGTGACCTTCCAGTATCAGTAGGGGGCCTACAAGAAGGCTGGGATGACTATTTACAAGGTCTTGTAATGACAGGATGAAGAGTAATGGGTTTAAACTGGCAGAGGGGAGATTTAGACTAGATGTTAGAAAGAAGTGCTTTCAGTGAGGGTGGTGAGACACTGGCACAGGTTGCCCAGGGAGGTTGTGGCTGTTCCCTCCTTGGAGGTGTTCAAGGCCAGGTTGGACGAGGCCTTAAATGACCTGTTCTAGGGGGAGATCTATGGCAGGGGGTTTGAACTAGATGATCTTTGAGGTCCCTTCCAACTTAAACCATTCTATGATTCTATGATTCTCACAAGATCATCGCTTCATGACAGATAGATTTTCATATTAATGTCTTTCAGGGCAGCTCTAAAGTATTTCCAAGTGAAAATATTCCTACAACAAAGATCACAAAACCGCACAAGTAGTCAAAGAAACTTCTCATAATCAAAATTGTATCAGAAGATTCTTTTGCTGTGGAGTATGGCACGTAGCACGCTACTGAAAGTTCAGTGTATCTGCTGAAACCACCAACACCATTTTTGAGTAACAAAACCAAAAAAAGATTATAGGGCATTGTGGGATTACCAGATAGCTTACCAGAGGACAAGAAGGCAAACTGATTTTAGTAGGTTTCAGGACCAAAGTCGTTTGCCATCAGCAGGTTGTTTCTAGACGGTTCCACTGCCTAAGCCCCTCACCTCGGAACGAAGAATGGAGCTGCTCTCATAAGAGACTGATGCCCTGGCATTGCTAAGGAAACCATAACCTCAAGTGAACTTCACTCATTACAATGTCATTGTAATACCCAAACACACTTCCTGGCCTCAGGCTATCTGCATCCAAGGCAGGCCACCCCTTGGGCATGCCTCCTTAGGCCCAAATCACACTTTGGACACCCCTCTTTGGGCACGCGTGGAAACCTGGACTTGTGGGGCATGAGGGACAGAGAGGCAGAGTGCCGTCATCGGCAGCTGTGAAGTTGAATATAAAAGATGTCTTCCTAGCAACAGGTAAAGTCTTTCAACAGTAAGAAGAAGAAGAGGTCTTTTCAACAAGAACAACAACAAAAGGCAGCTACAACAACAAGATCAAGAAAAGATCATAAGGACCAGCAGGTCTGGACCCTGGGACCAGAGAGATGTCCTTGGGACCCTTGCACTGTTGTTAGCAATAGACTTCTTTCTTTTTTCACTCTTCACTTTAGTTTTCCCTTTCTCCTCTCTTTTCTCTACCTCTTATGGCCAAACAATAAAGATTTACTGTTGACTGAAATAAAGCCCCTTGGCACAAGATGCCTATGTTTTGCACTTTGAGATCACACTAACAAACCATCAAGAGTCCACTGCTTGGACCATGAGACTGTCACCAGAGGCCTTTTTAACCAGTCTCACTCCATCCTTCATGCAGGCTCCCTTCAGGTACTGGAAGGCTGCTATTAGGTCTCCTCTTCTCCAGGCTGAACAACCACAGCTCCCTCAGCCTGTCTTTGCAGCAGAGGTGCTTGAACCCCCTGATCATTTTTGTGGCCCTCCCGCTCCATCATTGAGCACAATGGTAAACATTTGAGGGGCTAGAGTTCAAATTATAAACTTCCCTGTCAATTGTCACCTTGCTGGTTACATTCTGATTGCTTGTTAGTACTAATTGAATCTCAGAGTAAAGGAGACACAAAATGAAAATTTGCCAGGAAAACTGAAATCATTACATGAATTTAACAAATTATATTTGTTTAATATTATTTTTAAATGTTCCTACTTTTTTAGTTATTTTCATTTCCCTGGGTTTAAAAAGAAAGTTTAAACACTGTGACATGTCAGTTTTCCCTAAGCAATCCAACATGGTTCCTCAACCAACACCAAAACCTGTCTGCTCACTTGGCTAGCTATAAATAAGCAAAGAACTTGGATGCACAACCAGCCTAACACACCTGTTCTCCCCAAGATGGCTACATAGAGTGCTTGGGAAAGCAGCAGTCCTGACAGCAGCAGGCATGAGCTACAGTTCCTGGTCAATGGAAATTACTTTAAATATAGACAAAAAATCTGCTTGGAGAACTTTTTTAAGCTGTGGTGTTCCTGAGAAACATTTTAATTGTGACAAACTGCCATGTACTACTGGAAAAGGAGAAGTTTCAGCTGTGGCATTTCTTAGTGGTTCTCATTAGAGAATTTTTATTTCTAGCAAGGCTCCTAAGTAGGTCCTCTAAGAAGATCATCTTGCAGTTGATGATTCTGGTATAGAGTCAGGCAAGGCAGATACATGAGGAACTTTGCAGTGCTGTCAACTCCCCTTCTTCCTCAAATTAACCCAATACCAGACTGTACCACCAGGCATGTGGTATTGCTGTAAATACATTAGTCAGAGGTTCATAAAGGAGGAAATATGATAACTGAGCAGGTCAGAGAAAGCAAATGCTGGATGCTAACTTGATTTGCACAGTGTAAAACAATGCCAATGAAATTTACAGAGCTACATAGGTTTAAACTAAAGGTAAATAAGAAGAACCCCACAGACTGGAAAAAAACTGCCCAAGGTAATACAGTATTATATAATAAAATTTAACATAATACTCTAGATGCAAACTTAAGCATGTGTGATCTGGTAAAATCCTCCTTAAAATTGCTTTACCCTAATGAGGGCAGTGTCCTTTTTGAATTATTCAACCCTCACTCTGCCTTTCAGTCCTTTTCTCTGATTGAGAATACACTCTGCAAAGATGAGTGAGAATAGCTGATGCTGGATAAGGCTTTCAAAAGAGATGGTATTTTACCCTTCACCCATAAGCACAAGAACACGGCATCAGGACACTGACCCTACCAAGCTGTTGACTCCTCATTTCTCAGTGTTAGTTTCAGTAAGCCTGGTTAGGTTGGCTCATTTTTCCTTGGATAAAAGTTATTTTATTTGAACTGGAAAGGGATTTACTGTTGAGCTGTTTATAAACAAAGAAGCATAACATATTGGCAGAGACATATAGAAAAGATTCATATATACAGCATCTAGGCTAGTGTCTGGAAATTCAATATGAATCCCTCTTTAATAATCTTTAGCTGCCCAGATTCGATTAAAAAAACCATGTTTGTGTTTTTCTGATCTTTGTTTCTATGTCTACCCATAGCATAAATGTAATTGGGAGTCCTGCCACACACTGGGATTTTATCGTGATTTCTTTTTTATTATTCCACAGCAGCACCAAAACATTAACATCAAAGCAGATGTAAGCTATAAATTCGGCAGTGCTTTTAAGTCTTACCTTACTAACCTTATCTTGGAAGTGTGCAGGATGTGGGCTATGTCGTTGCTATTTAAAAGGCAAAAAGGATAGAGGAGCTATCTGCCTTTAGAAGCTTATGGTTTGTGCCACTGAAGAAATGAAGGAAAGAAAAAGGGAGGAGATAATATCTAGGAAGAAAACAAGCTACGAGCAAACCATCTTTGACTTCTCAAGGATATTAAGATATCACAGTTTCATTTCATGTTTCACAGGTTGTGCAGCGTGTAGTCCTACAAATCTTGGAAGTGAAAGAGATGTAGGATCTGTTGTACTTGCCTTGGTTCCGGGCAGTTGCTATTTACCATCAGGGCAGCAGCTCCATCTGCTATACTCAAACTAGGCCTTGAAACATCACACACTGATTTTTGACCCGTTTCATTTTCCTGGTCTCTTGTCGTGGTAGGCCTAAACAGGCCAAATTAGACTTGTACATGTCCTGGCTCACCCGGGCATGTTTTTTCTGCTCTCCCTCCTTCTGTTTTGGGGAGAGCAACCAGGGGAAAAGGGACAAAGGACCTGGCACTACTAAGTCTGGGGTCTGGGGTCTGTCCATCCACTGCAGTAAACAGGTTACACACGACTGCCTTGTGCAGGGCCCGTGATCTGCCCAAAAAAGGGTAAAGCAAGTCTATGGTTTCACCCAATATGGCCAAATCTTGGCTAACTGCCATTTGATTGGCTATCTCGTGTCCAAAGGCCCATTGATNGGGGTGGTGCGAGTTCCGATTATTTAATATTAATAAATTATATATTAATATTTTTACAATATCGTCTCGCAGTAGCTAATTACCCCCTCCGCAGCATCTCTGCCATCATCTGATGTCAGGTTCCTTGTTCTATCAGAGCCTGGGAGAAGAAAACATGGATATAAAATCTAAGGTATCGGCCTCAGGCAAAAAAATTGGAATCTTACGATGTGTCTGAACTGCTGCCTGTGATGGGTGGCCTTCCAGTATCTGAAAGGGGACCACAGAGAAACCTGGTGAGGGACTTTTTAGGATGTCTGGTAGTGACAGAACTAGGGGGAATGGAGCCAAACTAGAAGTGGGTAGATTCAGATTGGATGTTAGGAAGAAGTTCTTCACTTCTTCACTTCTCATATTGGATGTTAGACACCGGAACAGGTTGCCCAGGGAGGTGGTGGAAACCCCATTCCTGGAAGTTGTTAAGGCCAGGCTGGATGTGCCTCTGGGCAACCTGATCTAGTGTGAGGTGTCCTTGCCCATAACAGGGCAGTTGGAACTGGATGACCCTTGAGGTCCCTTCCAGCCCTGACAATTCCATGATTCTATGATTCTATGGGTTGAAGAATTAATCATAAAATTGTTCCCTGCAAGTGTTCCTGCATTGAAAACAGCAAGTCAAAATAATGGAGACAGCAGATTGGAAAATCAAGTTGCTCAGATTGGCAATGAGTATTTCCTAAGATATTTAGGTTTTAAATGATGGGGTGAAAGAGGTTGGGGAATAAAGAACAAATAAAAATCACCTTCCAAGCAAAGTGCCAGAGGCAGCAAGTCAATCTAATCATTCAGAAAAGACCCAAGATATAATGGGAACTCCAGATCTTACTTTCCCAAGTTTTTTTTGTTTGCTTTTTTTTTTTTTTTTTGCTAACAGTTTCAGTCTCTTAAAAGTTTTATTTTACTTTCTCTTTTAAAAAATACATGACAGCAGAACATCCAGCTGCTTATGGAAAATTCAATAGCTTTTGTGATTTAAATCAATATGATTTAACAGGTTGTTGTTTTGCTATTCACATTTGAAAAATCACTGCAATTATAATTCTGCCGTAATAAAGTGTTCTTACATTCAAAGCCTTTGACAATCTTTGCTCAGATGCCAACTCTTCTCACATCTCTGGTGGTACGAGATCTCTGATAATCCCCTCCCACTGCTAAAGTTTTTTGCCCTATCTTAAGACTGCTATTGCATCAGCTTTTCAGGATCTTGGTAGATGTGACAAAAGCACCATTTTATGGTCTAAAAGCTCATGGTGGGAAATCAAACCTTAGCCTTCTGGCCATGTTAAAACCTAGAGCTAACAAGAAATAAGAACCAGAAATAACAACAAGCATTTTTCTAACAAGATCACCATTTTTCCTAGGTAAGAAAATGACCAGTTACTGTTTTAGTTTATATTTTATTTCCTCTTTTATTGCCCAGCTGAAATTATACTATTAATGCTCAAGCCCTCTTATGACTTGTAAGTTAAGGATCCACAAGTTAAAAAGCTCTTTGGGATGGCTGTAAATTGTGCTCCTACAAACTGTAGTCCTGAGTTGATAGCAAGACCATGCATACCTGCTCCATGCAAAGAAAAGTAGCTTGGATATATCCTTCTGTTGTGCTGTGTTCCCCCATAGTATCATCTTGGCATAATATGAAACCAGAAATTGGTCTGACTGAAACATGGAATTTGAGAACCAAAGATACTTTTTTTTTCCCCCATCTTTCCAACTTTCATACATAGCTGGGAGAGTTTGGATCATTCAGCCTGGAGAAGAGAACACTCCGGGGAGAGGCATTTCAGTATCTGAAGGGGACCTACAGGAAGGCTGGGTAGGGACTGTTTAGAAGGGCTTGTAGTAACAGGATGAGAGGCGATGTTTTTAAACTGGAGCAGGGTAGATCTAGGTTGGACATTAGGAGGAAGTTCTTTACAATGACAGTGGTGAAATACTGTCATTAGGAGGAAGTTCTTTACAGTGACAGTGGTGAAATACTGTCCAGAGATGTGCTGGAAGCCCCATCCTTGGAGACGTTCATGGTCAAACTTGATGGGGTCCTGAATAACCTGGATAAGATGACCTTCAAGAGTCACTTCCAACCCAGTGCATTCTGTGATTCTATTGCTAAAATATTTTGACTCATCCCACATGTCAGAATCACAGAACATTAGAGTTTGGAAGAGTTCGTTGAGTCTGACCCCCTTGCCAAAGTAGGATCCCATAGGGTAGTCCACACAGGAATGCATCCATGCAGGTTTTGAAAGTCTCCAGAGAAGGAGACTCCACAGCCTCTCTGAGTAGCCTGTTCCACTTCTCTGTCGCCCTCACTGTAAAGAAGTTTCTCCTCACATTGAGGTGAAACCTTCTGTGTTCAAGTTTGTAAGTCCGTTTGTAAGTACTCTAACTACAAGGTTATTGCTTTTTTTCCCCTTCTAGTACAGTGTCTTTCAATAACAAGATGAAGGCTTCAGGCCTTCTGATCTGTGGACAGTGTAGTGTCAACATCCCCACCAGCATACACAGCCACAAATCACTGCAAGAGGCTGGAAAAGCTGAGACCTCCTGTTGTATCGATAGGATTTCTGCAAGCTCCAAGACTATGGTAGTGTGAGTGGCATCTTGTGACTGTTCATGTTATTTTCTACTCGAGTTATTTGCCTTATTTTCCATACTTTATACACAGATCAGTTGAATAAATTTATACTCTCATTTTTTCTGTTCCTGAGTCTTATGAACACAAAATTTCCCCCTGAAATCAGTGTAGCACAAGATTTTATTAATTAATACTAGATTTCAGTGTAATTGATGGCAATTTGACATAAAATGCAATATTAGAGTTTGGGACCAATGTATTCCTCAAACGCAGGTACTTCTTAGAAGACAAAGAGGCTTGCAAATAAACCTTAGACTTCCTCCTCTTCAAAGAAGTATGCAGTTTCTAAACCTATACAGGGTTAATTTCTCAACCCAGGCTTCCAATCATTTTATGCACATATAAGGCTTTACTTGCTTAATAAGCTAAACAAAGTTTCTTTATTTTGTTTAACATTCTACAGATCATTTTTCTACTGCTATGTAGTGATTATTTATTCATTTTGACTGTGTTTATCTCACCATCAAGTATTATTTTTCCTTCTGTAAAGCTTATTTTGAGATTAACCTGCAGGTTTGGTGTTTGGTCAAAATACTTCTGTCTGGGGAGTCCAACACTGGCTGAGTCCTAAATGACTAGTTTAGGCTTTCTTGTCTTCCCAGCCTATAAAATGAGGATAATAGTGCTTCACAAACAGACCTGCTGTGAGGATTCATCAGTTACCATTTGAAGACAGGCATGCTTATGATTTAGCATTAATGTATAAGAATGTGTGACTTTGGAGTTTATGTTTCACTGCTGTGTTTCCTATCAGTGGAATAACTAACACATGGAAGGATACCTCACGCAGGATGTTCTTCAGCAAATCTGCCCTCTGGAGTACATGATACTATTTAATCACCCACAATTTCTTCACCTTCACAGCGAGACCTCTAGCATTGCTGCCGAAAGTAATCACACATTGTAAGCTTTAACCTGCACTCGAATGCTGAGCCTCAACTGGTTCATGTGTTCTTAGGTGCAAAAAGGATTTAAAAGAATGCTGCAGGAGATGTATGCATGTAGGACCTAATTAAAGACTTTTAAAAGGGTACTAGATCAAGACAGACAGGCTTGTAAATAGTGATTTGGTATTTGTACAAGAAAATGTATCAGTTCCAAAAGGTAACAGATCTCAATCTGTATTGGTGATCCTATTGCAACTGTAGCTGAAACTAATTTATCCAGTCAATTAATTTACAAACAGGTAATTGCTTCAAGTTGCTGTGGCTCTCCTTTTTTCCTAAGAAATAGCAATTAATGAATGAAATGGATTAGCAAGCACAGTGAAGAGTAAAGACCTTCCAAATGAGTGGAGTAGCACACAGCTGTAACACTGACAAGACACACCAGGAGAAATGATGCTGTTTCCATGAACATTACAGAATCTAACCTTGCCTGGATCTTCCCTCCCTTTCTCTGCCCTCTTTCTCTTCCTTTCTCATTTCTCTTCTTTTTACTTTTTTTTAATTTTCTTGCTTCCATTTTTGACTAAACAGCCAAAATTCCACAGCCAAGTGAAATCCCTGTATTCTAAGAAAGTCAGAGGAAATTGATAAGGTGTTACAGAAAGTATTACAGCAGGTATTCATCCTCACTTTTCTTTACATATCTTTCCCTATCCCTCTGTAATGACACCAGTGTATTCCCTTTCTTATCCAACTTTTATATGGTGGGCTTTGCCCCACCTCCAATACTCCATCCAGTTCTGATGTCCCCATC